>JANZLC010000009.1:23986942-24013505 GCA_026413385.1 Erythroxylum gracilipes
GTGGAAAAAAGATGTATTTTTATCGCCCCATTTCACCAAATCATCTCGAGATTTCTGGAACCAAAGCATCTCCTCGCAAAGCAAAATTTTATCGAGCTCAGTCATTAATTCTGCCTTTAAAGCTTTCAATCTACTAGATGATCGGTGCTCAAGGATTCGTTGTATCCCTTCCAACTGAGCAAGCAGCCTATTTTTTGTCTAAAGATGTTGCCAAATACTTCGCGATTCCATCTCTTTAGTTTTCCTGTGAATATCGAAATCAAATGCATAAAATTATCGCCACATACCCAACTTCGATCAACAAAAGAACGATATTCCTCATGTGTCATCCATGCTTGAACAAAACGAAAAAGGCGTTCCGCTTGGTTCGGCACAAGGCTATAAAAATCTAAAAGCAATAGTCGATGATCTGATTGATACCGAACAAGGTGTCGGATGACCGCTTCGGTGAATTTAAGCCGCCATTGAGCATTACAAAGACCCCGATCTAAGAGTTAGTACAAATTACCTCTCTTCCATGTATACTTCAGTCCGAAAAATCCCAAATCCAACAAGCCAGAGAACTGAAGCCAGTCCACAAAAGTCTGATTCACCCCATAACGATTTCGCACGCCTCCACGCCTTTTAGAGCTCTGAGCAATTACATTCAAGTCTCCCATAAGAACCCATGGATCAACCATAGTTGATTGAATACGAGAGAGATGATCCCAAAGAATGGCCCTTCTACTAGGTGCCGGATGCCCGTATACCGCCGTAAAGTAAGTCGAGACACCGTCTCCCTCTCACACTCGGCAATGGATAAATTGGGAGTTCGACTTTAGGACTTCTACCTTCCATTCACCATTCCAAAGAACCCAAATACCACCAGAGAAACCCGTCGCCTCAAACCTGTGTGAAAATTGAAACCCAATCTGCGAGATGACTGAATCTGTCTGATCACCACTAATTCGAAGCTCCAACAAAACTAAAATAAAAGGCTTATGCTTCTGCAACAACAACTTTAAAGCACGTAAAAAGGAAGCGCTTCTCGCTCCTTGACAATTCCACGATAAAATCATAAATACAAATTGATAGAAAAAATCAATTGCGAGGTTGGTCGAAACCCCACCCCTCTAAATGAACCTCATTCACAAAACTCGTGTCACCAAGGACAACATGTGGCTGATCTTCCCCATCAGCCATAACAACATCGAAATCATGTAGCAGAGGGTCGGGAGGACGGCCATTATGTTGGACTTCATTCGGATTTGTTTCGGGGAAAAACTCTACAGCACTCACAATGTCATGAATCCCAAAATCAGGGTGAATTTGGTCAGTGATATCTCTCCCAACCACTGCATTATTCTCTAGATTTAGCTTGGTCGGTAACGCGACAATAGGCTCTTTCATGGACTGCCGCTGTTGATATTCAAAAAATTCCCAAAAGTAGCCTTTTGTTTCTTTGAATCTTTGCTCGATTCAGCTCTATTTACTGCTCGGTTCTGCCCATCTTTTTGCTTGCCCTTATTCTTCCCCGAGCTACGAGTTTTTTCACAACTAGCCCCTTGTGCACTCGTAACAGCAACCATTCCCTGTCCTTTATCTCCACCCGCAGCCCTATCTTCATCCTCCTGATCAAACTGTAAAGCATCAAACTGATTTGTGTTTGCTGATTTCGGATTTCCATTGTCATATTGCTTCCTCGGTTGTCTCTTTCTCTTCTCAACAATCATCTATAGACCAAAATCATTTGAGGCTCGAGTAATCGGCAACTCTCCTTCCTTTTCTTTGTTATTATTTCCATCTTCTTTAGGTTTCCAAGAGCAGAACGAATCCGAATACCAATACCTCCGACATTTGAAGTAAATATGATCCAAATTTTTGTATTCAACCGAGAACTCCTCACCATTAATAGAAAATTTGGAAACAAGTGGCTTGTCGAGATCTACAGTAACGGCCAACCGAGCAAACCGTCCCCTTTGCAATTCGCTCGTATTATAATATACTCTAATCACCTTCCCCACTGCTTCGCCTAAAGGTCCAATTATATCTTCCGGATAGTATTATAGAGGCATCTCTGGCAATCGAATCCATACCACCACCGTCCTAGGTGTGTATTGTGAGACGCGAAACTGCGAGTGCCATGGTTGCACTTGGAGATAACTCCTCATAATCGTCAACGGACCTTTAAGTAGAGCACCCAAGTAAGCCGAATCTGAAGCAAAATCCACCATAAAGTACCCGTTTTCGATATCGAGAACTTTCGCACCAGTCATATTCCAAATACCCTCCAGCTTTGTACATAATGATATGTACCCAATACTTCGGCTAAGCAAGTTTACAATCACGGTGTACTTAAAAGGTTTGCACAGCCTTTCTTTCAGACCAGCAAAGAGAGTCACGGCTGGAAACCTCCCACTCCAGTCAATCGTTATGTCTCCTTCATCCACTTGAATCTTCATTGAATTAGCCACGTCCTCCATAGTTGTTTTCATCGCAACGCCAGAAACAAGCCTGTCCCGATACCCCGTCAACGGCGGCTCTACTCTATGCTTTCACTTTCTTCGTGACCCGCCCTCTCTCCATCATCCGGCGGCGATTATCGGACAGCCTCCAGAGGAGGCGTGAGCGCTAAGAAAGCTTGCATGCCAAGCGATACCCTCACGGCTGTTCTAATCTTCTGATACCGTTTTAAATTTTATCAAACTCAAGATTTAACATGTCTTTTGTTAAAACCTTAAATTTAATTAAAAGGTATATAGTATATCTTAATTTTTTAAAGTCTAAATTAATTTATACTATTCATATTATATTTCTTTTTATCAATTTATATAAATAATTTTTTTAGAATTTTAATTTATAGATCATCAATTTAACTTATGTCACCAAAAGTTGAATTTTTTAAAATATTAAATAAATATATAATTTTCATTTTAATATTTTATAAATAATTTAAATAAACTTTATTTTATTGAATTTTTTATAAAATGTTAAAATACAATTCGAAACTTGCCGGAATCAATTTTCCGAACATATTCTAGAAGAAGCTCGTTGGCAAGCTTGTTTCACTTTTGTCATAATGCCACCTCCAAACTTGTCTCCAAGGTTCTGTGCTCCCGTAACACTGAACCCATCCCATTTCTACGTTGTTCCTTCGACAGCCAAACCCTTAACTTCCACGATGTCCTTCTCTTCCTCTTCCTCACCGTCAATAACCAACCCCAAAGGTGACCGCAACCCGAACCCCGACTCCGAGAAACTGAACCAAGTCCTGACGTATCACAATCAGACTAAACACTCGTTCACCAACTACGCCAGAGGCCCTTACGGCCTTGACTGGGCAAACCAACCCAACCCATTTCGACGTTACGTCTCTGCCCCACTCCTCCCTCTTGAACACTTCCCCACAGACAGCGATAACCCATCCACGCCTAGTTTTGGTCCTTTGTACCATTCTCTTTTCAAGTCTCTTCCTCGTCCAAAGCTCATCTCTAAGTCCACGATTTCTCAGTTGTTCTATGACTCTCTCGCTCTCTCTGCTTGGAAAACTACCGGGTTCTCCACTTGGTCTCTTCGGGCCAACCCGAGTAGCGGCAATCTACACCCGACTGAGGCTTACCTTATTGCTCCACCAATAGGGTCACTATCTGATTCTGCTTTTGTGGCGCATTATGCACCGAAAGAGCATTCGTTAGAGCTTAGAGCCAGTGTCTCGCCTGAATTTTTTCCCAAGTTTTTCCCAGATAATTCGTTTTTGGTAGGAATTTCATCCATTTTCTGGCGCGAGGCGTGGAAATATGGAGAACGAGCGTTTCGGTACTGCAATCACGATGTGGGTCATGCGATTGCTGCGATTACAATCGCCGCAGCAGGACTTGGATGGGACGTGAAGTTGCTTGACGGGTTAGGGTTTGAAGAGTTGGAGAGGCTCATGGGGGTTTATAATTATCAGGGCTTTCGAATCCCATCTAGGCCAGTTAAGGGAAAGATGCAGGAGATTGAATTTGAGCATCCAGATTGCGTGCTTCTTGTTTTTCCTAATGGGGTTAATGACTTTGATGTGAATTATGAGGAATTGAGTTCTGCAATAAGGGAGTTTGAGAATTTGACTTGGAAAGGAAAACCAAATATGCTTAGCCAAGAGCATATCTGTTGGGATATAATTTACAGAACTGCAGAGGCTGTGAAGAAGCCATTAACACCAGCTTGTAGATTTATGGTTGACCCATTTCAGGGTAGTGGAATTTGTAGTGAGAGGTCATACAAGGGATTATCAGTCAGACACGTTGTGAGGAAGAGGAGGAGTGCTGTGGACATGGATGGAGTTACAAGAATGGAGAGGGAGACATTTTATCAGATTCTGTTGCATTGTCTGCCCTCTGGTTCTGGAAATGGAGTGAAGCAGAAGAGGCAATTAGCTATGCCATTTCGGGCCCTTTCTTGGGATGCACAAGTGCATGCTGTGTTGTTTGTGCATAGAGTTAATGGACTGCCTAATGGTTTGTATTTCTTGGTGAGGAATGAAGATCATTTGGATCAGCTTAAGAAGGCCACCAGGGCTGAGTTTAAGTGGGCGAAACCAGAAGGGTGTCCTGTTGATCTACCGCTCCATGAACTCGCTAGAGGTGACTGCCAACAGATTGCGAAACGGCTCTCGTGCAACCAGGTGCTTCAATGGCTTCTTAGTTATAATCTTTGCAGACATTAATATGTTATTCTTAGACTTGATCTGAGATTGTCTGAGAAATGATCAATTTGTCATATTTCACAAACTCTAAAATGTGACTAAACAATGGAAGTGACACTTAGAAACAACACTGGATGTGCTTATGTCCTCCATTGAAGCCAAGAATTGGTATCTTACTGAAATTTGAAGTAGGGTATAGATAATTTGATTCTTAAATTCGTGATATGGAATCATTTTAGTTGGGGTCAACTGAGCATCTTTTTTCCCATTGATAGGGAAATATTGCTACAGTTTGCATTTGCGTCTCTTAAACTTGAAGTAATTTGCTTTTTGAGTTTTAACCCTTCATTTCTGACAAATATATAATTGTTTCCCCAGATAGGAAGTAATTCTGGATTTTCTAATTGGTATGCTTCATCAATTAGTACAAGTGTAGCTTGAGCCTGTGTTAATTGATTAAGGAGAAGATTTGAAAAGAATTGTGGCTTAAGAAAATCACAAAATTCTATACTTAAATGCAGGATATTGCAAGCGATGGCTGCTTCAGCCTTGGTATGGTGTCACATCTTGAGCCTACCTTGCTTCAGAAGGGTGTATGGATGTACCCCCGATTGTTTTGGGAGACTGGTGTTCTTGGCCAAGTGTTGTATCTTGAACCACACGCAATTGGCATTTCTGCTACGGGAATCGGTTGTTTCTTCGATGATCCTGGTATACTTCTTATTCTTCATGTTCGTCACGTATAGCATTCTACATATACAAGGCTTAAAGTGATTGAGGATGCTAACTCATTACTTAATCAAATTTATTAACAGAACTTTCCATCCTTGTCATGTCTAAGTTAAAAAAGCTTGTTATCACTTATACATCACTTTCCTGAGCATACTGAACTACCTCGTTGCTACTTAATTCCAAATTGCAAAATGTCTTTGATTATAAGGCCATCTCTTTGCTTATTTCAATGCTTTATTGACACGTTAAAATTGTTTTTGTCCTTTTTGGAACAGTGCATGAACTTCTTGGACTCAAGGGATCAAACTTTCAGAGTCTGTACCATTTTACAGTTGGAGGACCGGTCTTGGACAAGCGAATAATGAGCTTACCAGCTTATCCTGGCCCCGATGTTGATGCATAATTTGTGTTCTAGGCCTCCTGCTATCGCTATACCTTTGTCAAATATAATATTATACAAAATCTTTGTATAGGTGTCTCCTGCCTCCAATTATTCATCTTATTGGAAGATGAGGAGCTTAAGCTCATTGTAATAAAAATACCTAGATAACTATGCATTTGTCCTTAATGCGAAAGTACCTGTCAATTTATTCAATAATTAATTAGTTAATTTATATGAATTAATTAATTTAAAATAAATACAATATCTTCTTCATCTTATTAGTTTAATTATTTATTTTACCGATTTAATAATAAATTTAATACATAATATGATTTTAGATATAATAATTTAAAATAATTAACAAATTATAACAATTATCTTAATAATCTTCACTAAAATAATTAACAAAATATGAATAATGTTAATTATTAAAATAATATACCACCTTTTCCTGCACAAACTTCATATACTTGACAATTGGCAGGGGCCGCGCGAACGCAGGCCCCCTCTACCACAAATTATGACGTAGGCTCTTCCACATTGGGAAGACCTTAGACCAGCACCCCTCCGAAGTGCAATGGAGGTCACTGCTCTAGGCCATGGACCTTCATGATCGCCCATTGACCCCGTCCAGGTAAGTATGTTTGAACGTTGGAATGGGCCTCTCTCTTATACTAACGCTTCGCTCGTCTGTTTCCACATCTGTACGGTATGGGTTCAACGAGCGGGTTCTAACTTCGAACCTATCTGTCCATCTTAGCAAATTACGAGAATCTATTCATCATTTTGTCTGTTCAATTGCTGGCAACTGTTTATTATGAATAATTTATTATTTTTAAGATACAATTCGTATTAAAAAATTTAACTGTAAGAATTAATAAGACAATATATGGTTAAAATTCTTAATACTTTATTAATATTTTTAAACTTCTGTCAAGTTACCTTTTCTTCTTTAGTTTAATACAGTTAATTTAGTTATAATTGTAATTTTTATTTGTCGGACAATTTTACCATTTTTTATAAAGTTGGACAATTATTAATTATATTTTTTAATTTTTTAATAAATTATCGGTTAATTTGCGTAATTTGATTCAAATAAAGATAATAAAGTGACCAAATAAATGATATAAATCAATGATTCAAATTTCGGGTGAAAAATAGATTCCAATTAATATAGACCAGACTCATATCCGCTTTGTAACGGGGAAGCCTGATATAAAAACTATATAAAGATTAAAGTCTCCTACAGTTGTTCGTATCAATCGTAAATATAAAGATTCTTTGATCTGTTAAGAGAACTTACGTATTAAAAAACTGTAAAAAAAAACCTAAATCTCGTGTCAAGAAATACTTTCCATAAAGATCTTGAAAGATTCGTGATCGTTTAAAATTCGAAAGCAATATCAGAATCACAGATAAAACTAAAATCAGATATTACATATTAACTTTATTTTTAATCTTTTAATGTATAATCTAAAATATGTAGTAAGTTACTGTATTACTATTACTTATTAAGAAAGAAAAAAAAGGAGGAACAATTTGAAAAGAAGCGAGGAAAGAAATAGCTAAAATGAAAAGGCGCAAAACAAAATACGGGCAAGGAATGAGTATAACGAGAAACAAACAAGCCAACAAATAACAAAGGACTGTTCCCAAGTTAGGGCTTGCTTTTGTCAGGACTAAACTAGAGCTTCACCAAACTCTGGTAAACATTGCCTTTCTTCAGTTTATTCCATCTTCATCGATTTCGTGCTTCTTCGACTTGGTAAGGTCTTTTTGAATTAATGTTAAATCACCCAATTTTTTTCGAATTTTAAAGCTGAACTAATCTATTGATTCGTCTGAAAATGGTAATCCAGAGGTTTGACGTTTTATAGTACTCTGCTTTCTTAGATCTCATCACACTAAAACTGGAAGATGAAACAATGAAGTTTGAAGTGGGCTCTGCTTTGTTCATTTTACCCTTTTTCTTGGAGTTTTTCGTAAATGAGACAACTTTTTTTTTCTCTTGATTAGTTTGATTTGCCCACTAGCTTTTAGAATGTGAATTTATTTGGTATTTTACTTAGTGTTTGGCATTCTAATCTTTCTGGGTTTTTGTCCTATGTGGGGGAAGTTCCATAGGTCACATTTGAGAAATGTGACTGACTGACTGTGTCTGTGTTAGTTAAGAGACTATACCAACGTGGATTTGAATATAAAGTTAGCGTGTGTAGCCCTGATTCTTAGTGTTTCTTGTTTCTGGTGAAGGGATTATTATGTTTGCTGGATATTTTCTGGGAGCGTTTGGTGATCTTCACAGGTAAGCTGTCAGAGCTGAAGCTTTCTTCTCACTGTTTTAACACGATTAGTTTGATCTTGAGTTTGTGACATGCGTGTTTAATCGTTGAGTTACTTGGTCAACCTAGATTTATTGATTTGCACATTGTTTGACTTGGAAAAAGGTTTTCAACTTTGTCAGCCTAAATTATTGATTTGCACATTGGTTGACTTTGAAGAAAGTTATTGTGTTTTGCTGAAATGTTGAGGAAATGGGTTGTATAAGGTAGGAGTCTTAGGGATGCTAGGTTACTAGTCTGTAAGCATGTATTATAGAATGTTATTATCTATTTGGCATGCCTGATGCATTGCAGGAAACTGCTTGAGTTTTGCATGATCATCGTGCTAGTACCCCATACAATAGTTAACGTTTGTTTGGGAGCTTGCAGATTGTATCGATTAAGCTTTTCTGCTGAAGATTTTCTTGCTGCCTATCCCGGCCACTGGTAGTAGCTATGCTACCCACTGGGCTCAAAGATAATCAACTCCGTGAGAGCAACAGCCAAAAGGTCCACCCTCAACCAATGGAAGATTTGATGAATCAAAATCCGGAAGCTGTGGAAGCCCTGATAGCCAAGATATTTACTAATATATCTTCCCTGAAATCTGCTTACATTCAGCTTCAAACTGGTCACAATCCCTATGATCCTGAAAGAATCCAGGCTGCTGACAGACTAGTGATTTCTGAGTTGAAGAACTTATCTGATCTCAAGCACCTTTACCGAGAAAACTATCCCAAGCCTACATGTGCGTCTCCGCAGGACTCTCGTTTAGCTGCAGAGATCCAGGAGCAGCAGAGCTTGCTGAAAACTTATGAGGTGATGGTTAAGAAATTTCAGTCTGAAATTCAGAATAAAGATTCTGAAATTCTCCAGTTGCAACAACAGATTGAGGATGCAAGCCAGAAGCGGACCAAATTGGAGAAGAATCTTAAGCTTAGAGGCTTGTCAACCAAGGATTCGGAAGGCTCTGGAGATGAGAATGGGTTCATTCCTGTAGATTTAACCCCCGAGTTATTCATCTCTGCAGTAGAAGCTGCTTTCAAAGCCATTCACGATTTCTCTAAACCACTGATCAATATGATGAAAGCAGCTGGATGGGACCTTGATGCTGCTGCTGATTCAATTGAGCCCAATGTTGTATATACAAAGAGAGCTCACAAGAAGTATGCTTTCGAGTCTCATATATGTCAAAGAATGTTCAATGGGTTTCAGCAAGACAGCTTTGGTATTGAATCAGACAATATGACCATATCCAGAGAGGGTTTCTTCCACCAATTTCTTGTCCTAAGAGAGATGGATCCTCTGGATATGCTAGGTCAGAACTCAGATTCCACTTTCGGGAAATTTTGCGGCAGCAAGTACTTGGTTGTTGTCCACCCAAAGATGGAAGCCTCTTTCTTTGGCAATCTTGATCAGCGAAACTACATAACCGGGGGCGGGCACCCAAGGACCCCTTTTTACCAGGCTTTCTTAAAATTGGCAAAGTCGATTTGGCTTCTGCACTTGCTGGCTTATTCATTTGATCCCAATGTCAAGATCTTTCAGGTCAAGAGAGGTAATGAATTCTCAGAGGTTTACATGGAAAGTATTGTAAAAAACTTGATCTTGGATGGAAGTGATGAGAAACCAAAGGTTGGTCTAATGGTAATGCCTGGTTTTTGGATAGGCGGCACGGTAATTCAGAGCCGCGTTTATCTGTCAGGGGTTAAGGTTGCTGAGTGATTCCACAATCTTTATTCTGTTGTTTATCAGACGTGTTCAATACAGTTGCCTTTCCCTATAGTATGTTAATGGGTATTCGTATCACGTTTAAGCAGATGTCTATGTTTTAGAGATCAGTGAAACATGCAGTCAGAACACTAGCAAAGCATTTGCCTCGTTTCATCGATAAGCTTCGAGCTATCGATGTAGTAGTGTCTCCAACCAAAAGCCTAAGGACTAAGGAGCTAGCCTTACAACTTCTGAGAGTGTAAACATCTTGATGTAGTGGAATGAAATCGTTATGTTTAAACATGATAGAAGATGAATCACATAGTTGAAATGCAGAGGCCAGTTGGTCATGTATGTAACTTGGCGTAAAACGGTGACATGGACTTGAGCCCTCTGTTATTTAATTAAAAAAAATAGAAGATTTAATATTAAAATAAAGAATAATCGAAAAATTTAACACTATAAAATTTTGTTATTCTTACACATACATTTTAAGCAAGTAACCCACTAAATGCCATCGATCACACAAGCTTTAGAAAATGTACCCTCTAAGTACACCGTGGATTTAGGACTTGAATTCATTTTCTTATCGATGTAATTCACAATTTAGGAGAACTATATAATCAATTAATTTTTAGTTCAATTAAAATATTAATTTTTAGTTTATCGAACTTGGCAAAAATAGGGGACTAGGTCTTGGAATTTAAATGAATTCCATTTAATGCAAAGTGAAGCCGTTTGGGCCTTAATTTTTTTTATCCCACTTTCATTCACGTAAAATTTCTCTTTTTTTTTTAATTTATGAAATATGAGCGTAGAATTTGTTATAATAGATCCTGTTGATAATACATGAACGAATATGCCATCTTATTTTGATAAAGATGGTTTTTTTTTTACCTTGTCAGATGTTTATTCTAGTATTTGGAGCATGAAATATATGAAATAGATTACGAAGTCTTAGAACTATAATTCATATTTAATATTCTAATCCCGCGACTAATCTCTAAAAAATTTCAAAGCGTTAGAAGGAAGAAAGTGACCCGATTTGAAGTTAACATGATAGAATTTATTTGATCAAATTTGAGCTTAAAAAAAGATTTTGGGTTTAGGTATACTTGAATTGATTTAGTCTGAAACCCTTTTTTTTATTTCATAGATTTGCATTTTTTAATCGATCTAAAATTATTGATTAAAAAAATTCAATCATTTTAACCGGTTCAATTATAAAAATTTTAATATATTTAATTTTTTGCTTTTATTTACTTTAATAACTATTGTTGATAAAAACTAATTAGTTTATTAATTAATCGACTATTTTTTGCTAATTAAAAATTCTTATAAACTAAACTAAATCAATTTTTTTTAATTAAAATTTAAAATTTTCCATAAAAAAGAAAAACTCTTTTAATAATATTTTAAGCTTGGCTTTTTGTATGAATCATATGAATTAAATAATAAGGAGGGCGAGGTTTCTCATCATTCCGTTGTAGTCTAGTTGGTCAGGATATTCGGCTCTCACCCGAAAGACCCGGGTTCAAGTCCCGGCAACGGAAACCCAATTTTGATTTCATATTGGGAACTGTTCATTTAGTTATTTTTTTCCCCCTGAAACCTAGAAATATTTCTTCAGATATTTCAAATTTTCATTTAACTAGCTATAACATAGAGTGCAAGGTACTACTAGTAGAGAACCGCAACGGCGCGGGAAATCAAAAACCGCAATGATAGAAATCGCGCAAAGAGAAGCGGAAATGCCGATGACAGAGGAGGAAGCAGCGGTTATGGGAGACGGCGACGAGCACGAGTCTAAGGAGGCGATTCTACTGCGCTATTTCTTGCAAGAATGGAAGCTCGTGAAGTCACTTCTTGACGTCATCGTTTCAAATGACGGCGTCGCCGATTCTGCTTCAGTTCACAAGATCAGATCGATTGTACTTTTCTCTCTGAACTTCGTTTCCTTACTCAGTACACTGGATCTTTAATTGAAATATCGGTTCTAGTTTAGTGTTTGCTTTTGAAATGGCATAGCAAGTTAGAATTTAGCAGATCGACTTGATTTTCTAGCTTCAATTACGATGTTGAATAAGACTCGCTTTATATTGTTATCTAACGATACAATCAATTTTTTTTGTTGATCATTCTTTTGTTTACTGTTTTCGCAGATCTACTTTGAGATTTAAATTTTTGTTATGATATTGTTCGCAGCTGGACAAATATCAACAACAAGGAGAACTACTGGAGCCTTACTTGGAGAGCATAATCTCTCCTCTGATGTCAATTGTACGCAGTAAAACAATCACATTAGGTGAGGATTCAGATGAAATTCTCAAAGTGATCAAGCCTATATGCATTATCATTTATACTCTGGTCACGGTCTGTGGATACAAGGCGGTTATCAAGTTCTTTCCGCATCAAGTTTCTGATCTAGAGCTAGCAGTCTCTCTTTTGGAGAAATGTCATGACGCAGTCTCGGCAACGTCATTGCGACAGGAAAGTACGGGAGAGATGGAGGCGAAATGTGTTATTCTTCTGTGGCTTTCTATTCTCGTTTTAGTCCCGTTTGATATCTCATCTGTTGATACAAGTATTGCAAACGAAAATGCGTTGGGAGGACTTGAACCAGCTCCCCTGGTTTTGAGAATATTGAAGCTTTCCAAGGACTACCTTGCAAATGCCGGCCCTATGCGCACTATAGCTGGATTACTTCTATCGAGGCTCCTAACACGTCCTGACATGCCATTGGTTTTCGCCAGGTCTTTTTCACCGAGCTTGTTCTTTGTTATATTTGTTTGAGTAATTGTTTTTTCTCTACAGAAATGTCACCTTGTATTGACTATTTTATCAATTTTTCTGTTGCTTTAGTTTTATTAACGTTGTGTTGTTCACAGCTTTGTTGAGTGGACGCATGAATTATTATCTAGTGGAACAAATGATGCTGTATCTCACTTTCGTTTATTAGGTGCTGTGGAAGCACTTGCTGCTATTTTTAAGGTTTGCTTTTGAGGATATTGGTTGATATTGAATGGTTTTAACTAAAGAGATAAATGCTTTACATACTATTTGTGGTTATATATTCAAAATTGTTTACTACATCGACAATTTCATTGCCATAGTTTCCTCTTTCCTTCTTTAGCTGATAGATTTTTCGCATACAATTTGTCATACAGACTGGCAGTCGAAAATCATTAGTGGATGCGGTTCCTACTGTTTGGACGGATGTGTCATCATTGGTGAAATCTGGCACTGCAGCTCGTAGTCCTTTGCTGCGTAAGTATATAGTGAAGTTAACTCAGCGAATAGGACTTACTTGTCTTCCTCATCGTTCAACAACCTGGCGTTATGTGGTTAGTATAGAAAGATTTCTAATGTGCATTTTGTGCCAGGTAAAACTAAACACCATCTCATGGTATTCTCTTGCCTTTTCTATAGGGGAGAATGAGCTCACTAGGAGAGAATTTTCCCCCGGATACATCTAAAAGGGGCAATCAAAGTGTGAGCACTGATTCCAGTGAACAAGACGATAGTGCAACCTGTCCTCAAGATGAAGATATGGATGTTCCAGAAAATGTAGAAGAAATTATTGAGATTTTGCTTTCTGGATTGAGAGATACGGTATGTCTAACAGTCCTGTTATATTGGAACTTCTATCTTTTGTCTTCATGTTTGGGGTATTCCATAATGATCCCTGATTTGTTCTTGAAACTGTCTGAATATTCATCCACATCACTGATATACATCTTATGATAAGCCTAACAGGCCTCTCACAATGGAAATTTCTTGTATATATTAGCTTATTTATACTTGGATTGAACTTTTATGGCTGTTCTAAATTTGATCTAATTGGAATGCAGGATACTGTTGTGCGTTGGTCTGCTGCGAAAGGCATAGGCCGCATAACTTCACGTTTAACCTCTGCTCTGTCGGAAGAGGTTTTGTCATCTATTTTGGAGTTGTTTTCACCTGGGGAAGTAAGCTTTGTTGTTGCTCTCTTTAAGTTCTCCTTCATTTTTTGTCTTTGTCCACCGAATTTTGGGTCTAGAAGAGCCATATTGAAATGCCATAATTTGCTAGGGTGATGGCTCATGGCATGGAGGTTGCTTAGCATTGGCAGAACTAGCGCGTAGAGGGTTGCTGTTGCCTACCAGTCTTCCAAAAGTTGTACCTTATATTGTAAAGGTTGTGAGATTGACTATGAATTTAAATTTTTTCATGCCAGGTGATTTTGTGCTTGAACATATCTGCTAGATGCTTAGTTGGTTCCTTCTTTGATAAAATTTTGGTACTGATCTGGGTGAATTTGCCTTAATAGGCACTGCATTATGATGTTCGAAGAGGCCCTCATAGTGTTGGGTCTCATGTACGTGATGCTGCTGCATATGTTTGCTGGGCTTTTGGTCGTGCTTATAATCATACTGATATGAGAAAGATATTGGAAAAGCTTGCTCCACACCTATTGACTGTTGCTTGCTATGACCGTGAGGTAGTGATATATCTTTTCAAGACTGTTTGTTTCTTCTCAATTATTTTCTGGATTTTTTTCGTTGATCTTGTTAACATTTACGAACTCATCATATATGTTGCTTAGGTGAACTGCAGAAGGGCAGCTGCTGCCGCTTTTCAGGAGAATGTTGGAAGGCAAGGGAATTATCCACATGGCATTGACATTGTGAATACTGCTGATTATTTTTCACTTTCTTCACGAGTAAACTCTTATCTTCACGTTGCTGTCTGTATCGCTCAGTATGAAGGCTACATATATCCATTTACAGAAGAACTGCTGCATAATAAAATTTGTCACTGGGTATGCTATACTATGTTAAATTTTATGGCTTCTATATCCATGTGTATGTAGAATCACAGCCCATCTGTGACATTTGCATTCTGTGATAAGTTGGACAACGAAAATTGTGCAATAGCTTGTGCATTTTGGGGGATTGGGGGATGGGGGGAAGTTAGCTAATGGTTCTGCCATGTACTGTTCCATTTATTTTAGTAAGCATATAGCAGAATTTTTAAGGTTAAGTTTGCTGTTTTCTGTTAAATGGAATTAGCATGAAGTTCTCCGACACGTTACTAAGTTGTGGCTGATGTATTCAGGATAAAGGTTTGAGAGAACTTTCTGCAGATGCACTTTCTGCTCTTGTTACCTATGATCCGAAATATTTTGCAACTAATGTTGTCGATAAGTTAATCCCATTGACTCTTTCGCCTGATCTATGCACACGCCATGGTGCAACCTTAGCAGTGGGTGAAGTTGTTTTGGCGCTACATCAATGTGATCACAGTCTCGACGCTGGTTGGTACCCTCATTTCCCGTTTATGCTTCAGTTTTAGGGTAATGCCGTTAGAACTTTAGTTTTTTGTGCTCATTCATGAATTTAGAAACAATCTTGTTTGACAATTGTAAATAGATTCTTATACTTAACATCCGAAACAAAAATGTGGAAATCAATACTTCTACTGAATTTATTTATCAAGTAAAGGCATAATCTCATCCCTGGTTCTGGTTGAAAGTTGCAGGAAAGATGTTACAATCTTATTTCTCTTGTGCCTGCAGATGCACAAAAACATGTTGCTGGTGTAGTTCCTGCCATTGAGAAAGCACGTCTTTATCGTGGGAAGGGTGGAGAGATAATGCGTTCTGCTGTTTCTAGATTCTTGGAATGCATCTCATTATCTAAATTGAAATTGCCAGAAAAGACAAAAAGGAGCTTGCTTGATACGCTTAATGAAAATTTAAGGCACCCTAATTCTCAAATACAGGTACTTGCTTCATTCATTAATTTTTTAATTTTTAATATTGGTATCTTTTGTAATTTAACTTTTTTCATTTCAAATTTTATATTTAAGAATTATAACTTATAATATTATTTAGCTATAGTTATCACACAATTTTTTCAGTTTTATTTGTTTATTGTTTATTTATTTATTATTCATAATATATGGAATTCTTATTTTTTTAATACGGCATCGTTTTTAGATATGAATGAGTAGAAATTAAATACAACGAAAAAATTATTTTGATAGTTAAACAATATTTAAAAGATGAGAAGTATTTTAAGCTATGAGAATTGAAATAAAAAAAATATAAAAAAGGGTGAAAGAAGTGTCTGTCAAAAATTCTACGGGGAATTATATATCTTGGGTTAATTATGAATGCAATTTATGCAGAATGCGGCTGTCAAAGCACTAAAGCACTTCGTTCCAACTTATCTTGTCGCAACTGAACGCAGTGGCAATATAACGTCCAATTACCTGGACCAGCTGAATGATAAAAATGTTGCTGTGAGAAGAGGATCAGCATTAGCACTAGGTGTCTTGCCTTACGAATTTTTGGCTGACAGGTGGAAAGATGTGCTTTTGAAGCTTTGTAGCTCTTGCGCAATTGAGGTAACGTTGCTTGAAGCTGTTGGTTGTTATAAATACTTTTAAGTCTTAAGAATTGTTTAACTGAAAAAAGACTGGAATCTCAATAATTCACAGGATAATCCTGATGACAGAGATGCAGAAGCACGGACAAATGCTGTCAAAGGACTCATTTCAGTTTGTGAGACGTTAACATCAGCAAAAAAAGATGGGAACTTCGGAGAGGATCACATGGCTCTTTATTTTCACATCAAGAGTGAAGTGATGACAAGTTTAATTAAAGCTCTTGATGATTATTCAGTTGATAATAGAGGTGATGTGGGTTCTTGGGTTCGAGAGGCTGCTATGGAAGGCCTTGAGAAATGTTCATACATGCTTTGTGTCATGCATTCAACTAGAAAATTAGATGGAGTTCACGTTGATATGGTCGAGAACAATGAGATGGACCATCTTTTTGACGCAAATCTGGCAACCAGAGTGATTGGGGGAATTATTAAGCAAGCCGTAGAGAAAATGGACAAGTTGAGGGAAAATGCAGCTAAAATTCTTCAGAGGATTTTGTACAACAAGAAAGCATCTGTCGTATACATACCTTTCAGGGAAAAGTTAGAAGACATTATTCCTAACGATCCAAATATCAATTGGGGTGTGAGTATATGCATGAGTTGATCTCTTCTTCAGTTTTTAGTTTCAACTTTTGACTTGTTTGGTGAAGGTGCTGTGCTCTTCTGGTTTGCTTGCAGGTACCTACAATTACGTATCCTCGCTTTGTACAACTGCTCCAATTTAGTTGTTATAGCAGAATGGTGGTGTCAGGACTAGTTATTTCAATCGGTGGCTTACAAGATTCTTTGAGGAGGGCATCTGTCACAGCGTTGTTGGATTATCTTCAAGCAAGTGAAACATCGGATCCCAACGCGAGAAGGTCCCGAGAACACGTGCTATCTACTGACATTCTTTGGATTCTGCAAGATTATAAGAGATGCGACAGAGTGATTATACCCACATTGAAGGTAATGACGTTCGCTTTTACGTCTAGATGAAATTGATCGTAAATTTGCAGGAGAGTTGCTAGGAAGCCTAAGTAATTGCATTTTATTAGGATTGAGTTATTGGTACGATTTAATATCATCTGTTAGTTCTAAATATTATTTTGGATTATAATAATATCGTAATTTTATAGTAATTAAACTTTAGTATTTTAGTTATAAATTTAGTAACTTAATTTATTAAAATTAAGATTTTAAATATAATAATTATTAATTGACATATTTTATATTTTAAAATATTAAAATATAAAGATATATTTTTTAATTTTAATCTTTTATTATTTTTTTAATATATTGTCTTGATTTAATAGTTTTCAGTATTCCGTTTTCATACAAACACAGTATTTCAATACTGTTTTCTCCCAAATGGTACCGGCGGTGATGTATATGGAACATTTTAGTATAAGGTCTCAGAAAAGGTTCAATGAAGGGCAGCGTTTTCATTCCACCTAGTCCGACGTGGATTAGACTTATACTTTAACATTCATGCTTAGTTCTGGATTACTTTCCAATCAATTTGATGTGACTTTACTTTATCTACGTTGAGGTTTCATTTCTTGACATAGACTTTTCTGCATTTCAGACAATAGAGATTCTCTTCAGCAAGAAGATATTCTTGAATATGGAGGTTGGTCGACCATCTACATTTCATTTGCTTTCGTCGATTCACCTAAACTCTTATCAATTCTCGTAGCTCATTACTTTTATGCTCCAGGAGCATACATCGGTTTTTTGTGTTGGTGTTTTGGATTCTCTGGGGGTTGAATTAAAGGGTTCGAAGGACTTCTCAAAGCTGTACGGTGGCATCGCCATACTTGGATATATTGCTTTGATCTCGGAACCCATAAATTCTAGGGCCTTTGCACATCTTCTGACTCTCCTGAGCCATCGATATCCCAAGGTTTGTGTTCACGAACAACGTCTGTGAATTTAAGGGACATCTCAAGTGAATGACTTGCTCCGTTTTCTCTTTATTAATCGCAGATTAGGAAAGCTGCTGCCGAACAAGTTTATCTTGTTCTGTTGCAAAACGGACATCTGGTCTCAGAAGCCAAGATAGAGAAGGCCTTGGAATTGATTTCAGAAACTTGCTGGGACGCTGATTTGGAAGGCACTAAACAGCAGAGGTTAGAGTTGTATGAGATTGCTGCTCTAGAACAGACACCAATGCCTGAAAAAGTACCTAACAAAGGTAACGGAGCGAGACCAAATGCGAACGACGAAAACGCTTCATACTCCTCACTTGTTGAATCAACTGGGTTTTAAGCCGTCAGCTCCCCACTATTCTGCCGTGCTTCAAAACGGTAAATCTCTTGTTCTTTTAGTATATCGGAAAACACACAACCTCTTCTCTCGCACCTTTTTGTTTTATAAGAGGTTCTCAACACGCAGAAAAGGATAATATGTTGAAGCACATTTAACTATGTCCGCATCGTCTTCTTTGAAACTGGTTGAATCGGCTGTACATAGCACGAGGGGACTTTATCGGAAGCCCATCGCATAAAGCGAAAAACCTTTTAATTACGGAAATCAGGTAATTAATTAGTGTCTTCATACATTCATGAATTATAGATTATTAGTGATTATTTTTACTAACAAACTTTTTAGTTTATAAATATCTTTTTTAATAATAATAATAATAATAGTCACTACTAATTATAAAGTGGTAGCCATCAAAATTTCTCCTAGTAAAAATCACTTTCACAATTATTATTTGAATTTTTTTTTTGAGAACAATTATTATCTTGAAGACAGTGCTACATATGTTTTACAAGTGTTGCTATTGATGATTAAGCATATCCGTCGTCTGGCAAAAAATTTTAACTTCTTGATATGGTGATCCATGTTTTATATCTGGATTTGCTCAAGAAACTACTAACGTTTTGCTTATAATAGGCTTCTTTCTTACATGGTTTAAATTAGCTCGCATCTGATTAAAGTTGCTTTTCAATTTTATAAAATGTTAGAATCGTACATAATTTGAAAATTTAACTTCATTACTAAATGGTTTGATTATTAAAATTTTAACTAGACCGAATGGTTAAAATTAAAGCGGATTCATTATAAAGAAATTAGATTAAAGCTTGATTTGTAAGACTTTAAAATTTTATAATTATGTAAAAGTCAGATAAATATTTAATGTTGATTTTAATGTTATACAAAAATAATTAAATTAGTTAGATCAGATTTAAATATTTCAACTGCATTTTCATTAAAAGTAAATACATAAAATTATATTAACTTCAATTAAATTTTAACAAAATAAATTAAATAGAAACATATAACATTTATGACAGTCAAAGTTCAACAAATAAAAACTAAATTTGGTTTATCAAAATTAAGTTAATAAAACTTTACAATAACATTTATAAAATTATAGTGAAGCAGGAAATAAAGTTAAATGTGGATTCATTTAAAACTTTTGTAGTTTTAATTCTGTAATTATAGGAAATAAAATATTTGGACTTTATATGAGCTTTAAGTTAAAAGCAGTTTACATAAAATTACTATGAAATAAGTTTAAAAATTAATAAACCGAATGAAATTTTTATAACATTCTTAAAATAAGTTAACACTCATCAAATGAAATTACCTTTACAAACTTGTATTAATAAGCCAAAATAAAAAGTTATAATTAATTTGGACATATGGTGAAAAGCTGTTTTTAAAACTGAATCAAACATTAAATCATCAAAAGAAAAAGTTTAAATTTCAAGGTTAAATTAATATTAAACAATTATAAAATTGATATATGATAAATGAGAAATAAAAATATAGTGCAAAATAAAATACTTTATTAAAATAAAATATATTAATAATGTCTATTAATATATAATAAACTAATAATAAATCTAATAATTAAAATTAAAATTGAATCTGATATAAATTTTGAAATAATAGTAAAAGTAATTTAAAATAGTATTTCCTTTTTAACAATAATAATTTAAAACAAAAAAATTTAATAAAAATATAAATTGAAATATAAAATATAAAAATTGAAATATATAATTTATTAGTTACATTGTGTCAAATGCTTAAAAAATTATTAAAAATTCAAAATATTTATGAAATATACCCCTTAAAAGTCTCATCTTTTCTTACAACAATGGTGAATTTTATCAAAACTAAAAATTAATAATGACAAAAAGACTCATGGGTTGGCGTACAAAAGGTGACTTGGCTTATAGAGAGGAAGAATGTTGCTAAATCGATCTTTTTAAACATGTGAAACTCACCACCAATAGCAAGTTTCTTTCTTTTTGAAAGTTATGCCCACCTTTTGCATACTAACCCTTGTACTTTCTTGTCATTATCAATCTTTTAATTTTGAGTTTTGACAAAATCTAACAATGTCAAAATGTTGAGATTTTTAACGGGTATATTTCATAAATATTTTGAATTTTTAATGATTTTTTTCTTTTCAAGTCTCTAACGCAATCTAACTAATAAATTATTTTTTCAAAATTTATATTTTTTAATCTCTTTTTATTTTACTTAAAATTTGTGTTTTATATTATTATTGTTAAAAATGAATTACTATTTTTATCTTTAAATAATACTAAATTTATTTATCATGAATTTGTTTAATTAATTAAATTATTAATTAGTATAGCATTTAACTATAAAAAATAAGTTTAAAGGATATTTAAAAAGAAGTTAGAATAAAGTTAAAGTCCTCTTTTAATAACTTTTTTTAAGCATACTTCAACTTTTAAAGTCAATTGTTAAATTTATTATTAGTTTATTATATATTAATTGACATTATTAATGTATTTTATTTCAATAAAGTATTTTATTTTATAATATATTTTTACTTATTCATATAATTTTTGCTTCTTATATATACCAATTTTATAATAATTTAATGTTAATTAAACCTTTAAATCTTAAACATTTTCTTTGACTAATTCAATAATCAATCTAGTCTTTAAAATATTAGTATTACATGAGAGATTAAAATAATAAAACTCAAATTTCTTAAATATGTTAAGGTTTTCTTCATGTTGATTGCTAACAAAGTACTCCTATTAATACAACATAAAACATTTCACATTTGGTAAAAGCAGTTTGCATTTATCATAATTCTTAAAAATCCTTTATTATATCTAATTTGAGTAAATCTCTTCTAATCAAATAAAATGAGAACTCTTAAAACAATCTAAAATGAGAATAATATTAAGGAAGAATGTCTCATTTCCCATACAATATAAAATTGCAAACTTATAGCCATATCCAAAAGTTATGCATTGACGGATCGCATTTCAAAGTTACTATAACTTAGACTATGCTGTTGTTAGACTAGTTTAATTGGGATTGAGTAAGCTTGGAGTGACCAATGATAAAGCATATTGCTTATTTAACAATTTATAATATTAATAAATTTCAGTTAGTGTACTAATAAATCTGAGCAGCGACTTGTATTTCCATTGCCAATTCGAGACAGTCAACTCGGATAGGAGTTATTAAGCCATAAAGTTTGCCTAAAAGTTAATTCACGTCCTGTCTACTTTCGTTCTTAAGATATAACCTAGAAACCCGATACTGAGATTTTGCATCCATATTAAGGCCACGACGTTACAGCTCAATTGAAACAAGTTTTTAATGGATCAGTGTAAACATCAACAAATTTACTCAAAATTGTCCAGTCCAATGCTCAATCCAATATTAACTGGACTTAGAAGCAAAGCAAAAACTTGAATTAAACTCACTATTTCGATAAAAACAAATTTTCATTATTAAAAATACATAATATTATTATATCCCTTTAATTAAGACAAAACTCCAAAACACATTATCAAAAAGCATTTCTAGTAATGAACTAGAATAGTCATTTGATGATTTAATATTTTTCAAATTGTAGAAAATACAGGAAATAATTACACTTAAATTTTCTACTAAGATGTTCATTCATTATGAAACAAGTGTACGTGAATATATTATTAAATTAAAAAGTTTTTGTTTGAAAATTTTATTTTCCTAGATTACGAAAAAGCAACAGCCATAATTAACTCAATAGAAGACTTCAATATGAGCTGAAAGTTAAATAAGTTTCCAAGTTTAACCCAAATATCGGTATATTTTTGCATTTCTTACTACAATTTCATGCATCAAAGCCTAAGAGCACGTGTTCCCTTGTTATTCAATGGAATGTACATATACCTGTACCTGAGTTAATGGCCTATAAGGAACTTCACTGCAGTTTCTGTTGCCTATGTGATGGCACATCAATATAACATGAAAAGATGCCACACAAACAAGAACTAACCATTAAATATCAATCGGAGACTATGAGTCAATGCGATCACGAACATTCATCCAACAGTATAACCAACTATCCCAATATAATTTTTGATTAGGGATGTCTATTAGTTGACCAAATTTTTTTCAATTTTCTTTAGAATTAAACAATTCAAATTTGATCATATTAAAATATTGTTTTATCAAATTTTAAGTGAAATAATATTATTTTATTTAAATCTATAATTTTAATTTTAATTTAATCTAAAATTTAACTAATTCAAATTTAATTTAATGACTTTAAACAAACGGAATCAAAATTATCATCCCCATTTCGGTACAATTAATAACCAATGATAAGCCAGACAATGGCACGCTGCTAACAGTTAAATCAGTGAATAGGTTTAAAAGTTGGAGGTACGCGAGAAGACATCTTACCCGACAAACTCCTCGCAGTCTTCTGATTTGATGTGGGAACTCAGGACTCTAATCTGGATAGTCAAGAAAAGGAACTTTAGAAAAAGAAATCTTAAAGCATATAAAAATGAAAACCATGTGGAAAAAAGTCTCCTATAGTTATACATTAGTCCAAACGAGGAACAAGAGTAGAGACGTATACTTAGTCCAAGCCAAGATATACGCAATTAGTACAAGGACCAAAGATGAATTAAGAGTCACTCATAAGAAATACCTTACCAAATCAAAGTGAGGACGATTTGGACTTCGAGCCTGCCCTTTCCTAGAGCAATAAAGCCAATCTTCGTTAACTACGTCTGTATTTTTTTTTGAAACGACTACGTCTGTATTTAGTTCACCTCGAGTACGTATCTCAAATTTGGACAAATTTCCCTTCAAATGAACCGACTTGAGATCCATAATGCCTTGGACCAATCCTTTGTAGTATTAAGATAGAGAATATCATATGACTTCACTAAAAAGATAGAAACCGAATTTGGATTATATGACCTAATAAATCGATTAAACGAAAATAAAGGTTCACAACTGTATTCAATTCATACAGTTTCCAATTATGCCACTTAGAAATTCCACTTTCAGACTTAAAAACACTTCCACAAATTTTATTTTACATTTTTCAGATCTACATCCTTATGTTTGAATTCTCCTTAAATCATGATAAAGCGTAAAAGAATTCCAGTATACCTAAACGATTTCAAAACAGCAAACTTGAGTGTGCTCCAGAAAAATGCACCTTCGTGAGGAAGCTTTGGTCTATGCACTTTTGAAATTTGAAAACCTGCAAAACAAACAATCACACTAGGAATACCTAATACAAACAATCAAAAGAGACTTGAAAACCACGACAATTCAAATCAAATATGCTCTTGATCAATAAATTTATGAGATCTGAATAACAATGCAAACCAGAACTAAAATTAATTCAAAAACGAAGAAAGTCACTCTAAAAGAATAACAAGAAACAAAATCATTTCAACTCCAGAATACTTTAACCTTGATCCATAATTTGTAGTGCATATCTAAAATCAAAGATGTCACCGCCTATTGCTAGGTATATTTCACACTACCGAATGTATAAGTTTTACGATAAATTATAATGATTGTTAATCAAACAAAGAACAGAGTTCGTTTGTAACTTCAATCTTACACTGAAAACAATATAACGGAACGAACCTCATCGGAGATCGCCAGTGATAGAGAGTCGGAGACTAGACGACCGAGAGAGAAGATGCGGATCTCGGAAGGGAGAACAAGTGACAGGAGAGGATCGTGATGATTCTAGATTGGACTCATTCAAGTGCCTGGTGGTTTATATATGCTGTTGGCATGTAGTGTAATGTAAGAGTTCATGATTTTTTAAGTTTTAAAATTTTAACATCTGGCGCGCCTTTTATTGGCGCGGTAATTTTACAGTTTCTGAGTTACAGTCAAGTAACTTTTCAATTAATTGCTCAAAAATTAAACTTCAAGGTACACGAAATTTTTACCTGGTTTAAAATTTTATTTAATTAACAATATAAGAAACAGTCGTATTTTAATGATAATACGTGAAGTAAAAACATTAAGTACGTATGGCATTTGGGTCGGGCTTTTTTTTTTTCCTTTTTGACGAAAATCGTATATCAAAAATCAAAAACACCCGATAAAGAAAGGCTAGAAAATTATCCCAAGCCAGCAGGCTTACTCCGTACACCTAGAACCTACTAACCTTTCCCTATCAGAGCCATCACACAAGGATTGTTCATAATGTAAAATAGAGATTAAACAAGGAGGAATAGAGTTCCAGAATTGAAGGTTTGCATGTAATAAGGCTACCCTCGCTAGAGAATGAGCCGCCTTATTGGCAATCCTACGCGTCCATTTGAAGGACAAATGGAGGAAGTGTCGCTTAAAAACCAGACAATCAGAAGCCAACATTCCAACTTCCGAAGAATTAGGTTGAAAAGATGTGATTGCTTGAACCGCCTGAAGACAATCCGATTCCACTATGACATGATCAATGTGTTTGTTCTTCAGCCACGAAAGGGCTTCTCTTATTGAAATAAGTTCTGCCAGAACCGGGTCCAATAGAGAAGCATAGTATCCTAAAATTCCAGCCACAAAAGAGCCCCAGAAATCTCGCAAAACTGTGCCAAACGAGGAAGCTCTCTGCTCCTTAAAAATAGCTGCGTCAACATTGCATTTAAAAAAACCCTCCAGTGGTTGTTGCCAACTTGAAAAATTAGTGTGCGACCTATCTTCTAGCACATTAACCCTCTCAAAACACTTTCTTGCTTCCTGCCAGGATTGAAGAAAATTATCAGCAAAGCGAACTACCATTCGTGGAGGAACTGACTTACCTTGCCAAATACGCATGTTTCGGTGATACCAAATACTCCATAGTACAGTCAATACTCGGGGTAGGAAAGAAGCTGACATGTTAACTAGAAATTGCCCGAGTAGAACATCGATCCCCTGAGATGAGAATTGCAAGTTCGTCAACGTCCAGACAGCTTTGGCTTTGGAGCATTCCAGAAGGACATGATCCAAGTCTTCTTCGATGCCACATACGTCACATTCAGATGGGAGCGTGATGCCCTTGCTCCAAAGATGAATCTTGCATGGAAGAAAACCTTTAAAGCATCGCCATATAAAATCTTTAACTTTGGGTGGGATCGCCAATCCCCACAGCTTATTCCAAGGTTTGTCAACAATAAAGTGATCAACATCCGTACGTAGTCTGATCGCCAGTTGGTAGCCCGATTTAACCGAGTACCGCCAATCTTTGCTATGGTGCCAAATCAGTTGGTCAGGAGGTTTTGTAAAAGCTATGGGTATTTTTGAAATGCGTTCAACATCATATGGCGTAAAAAGCCCTTCCATCAACTGCATATCCCATCCTGACCCCATCTCATTAAACAGTTCATTCATTTTCATATGCTCCAGAGATGAAATTGGAGGGGATGTAATGAAAAAATTATTCGCATCATTAATCCACGGATCCTTGAACACCTTAATAGAAACCCCAACTCCAAGCCTCCACCTAACACCATGTTTCAGTATATCTTTGGCGGCAATAATGCTATGCCAAACAAAACTGCCGTTCGATAGATCCTTCGCTTCCAAAAAACTACCTGTAGGAAAATATCTTGCTTTAAAAAGTTTGCTAGGAAGGGAGTCCGGGAACGCAAGAAATCTCCAAGCTTGTTTACATAGCATGGCAAGATTAAAACAGTGGAGATCCCGAAAACCCACACCCCTATATTTCTTGGGCATACAAAGTCGGTCCCAACTCGCCCAATGAATAGACTTCCTATGAGCAGTACTCGAACCCCACCAAAATGCATTCATCAGTTTTTGTAGCTCATCACATGTCCCTCTGGGAAGGAGGAAGACACTCATATAGTATGCTGGTAATGCTTGGGCAACTGTTTTTATAATGACTTTCTTTCCCGGCCTAGATAAGAGTTTGTTCTTCCAACTCGTGATCCGCTTGTGTAAGCGGTCCTTGACAAAAGAAAAAGCCTGTTTTTTCTGCCTCCCAATGAGCGAAGGAAGCCCCAAGTATCGTCCATGATCAAGGGGAGTATTAACGCCCAAGATAGTTTCAACCTCAATCCGAGCAGCTGGAGTGGTATTAGAA
>JANZLC010000009.1:24031034-24058167 GCA_026413385.1 Erythroxylum gracilipes
ATAAGCTTGTTACCCATTGAGCGTAAGCTCACCCCCTCCCTTCCCATCCACAGGTGATGAGAAGAAGATCGGGTGAAGCCACTTGGAGCATGCCAGGAGTCGAACCCGTAACTTCAAGGTTTTGTTGAGTGCATGACCCACGCCTCTTGAGTCGTAAGAGGCATGGGTCATGCACCCAACAAAACCTCTTATCACTTGAGTGGTAAGAGGCGTGAGTCATGCACCCAACAAAACCCTGAAGTTACGGGTTCGATTCCTGGCATGCCCTAAGTGGCTACAGGTCACCCTGAGATACTAAAGGGGACAAAACCTCAATGGTGCGGGCTCACCCAAATCAAACTCACTCAACAACAACAATCTAGTAAAAATTTTGCTAAAACGCAAAATTTGGAAAAGTTTAATAATATACAACCTTACCGCTAATTACTGAGAAATACTAAAAATTATGTTTACTTAATGACACAATGCCATCGTATTACTTTTATGATCTACCATTTGGCATAAGGTAATAACTATAAGTAACTAATTAAATGACTATCATTGATTTCTTCATTGAATAATAATTTTTATTTTTTCTTTTTTCCTATAATAAGAAAATCTAAGAGGGTATCCTTGAATTGTCTCACAATTGTTAGGCTTTCCTTGCCAACTTTCGCAGCCTCTGTGGAATTCAATGATTTGACTAAACATTTTGGACATTAATTAACTAGTTTTAGCCACAGTTTTTTTTAGGCTATCAAATTACGATTTCTTCATATTTGTCCGCCGACTGAGGTTGGATTAAACCTAAACAAACAAAATGTAGAGGTTTTCACTTGCCGTTTAGACCCCAAAATTGAACTTAGAAATTAGGTTAAGGATTTTTTTTTAAATTAAGAGTTATGAGATATTTAATTGATAATAAGTTAGATTATGAGAAAAATAAAATAAAAATAAAAAAATTATAATTTTTATAAGTTATAAATACAGGAAGAAATTAAAAATAGAAATAAATGATTTTAAATAAATGATTTTTTAAAAATTTTATAATTAAAATCAAAAAAACAAAAATAAAAATAAAAACCCTTATTTAACAAATATCTGGAATAAAACATGAGTATCGAGCCTAGAAATGTGGAACAATATTGTAAATCCACCAATATAATTTTTTTAATTGTCAGCATGATTCTTTCTCTAAATTTATTTTTTAAAACAGAGGAATCCACAATCGTTATCTTTTGGAAGCGCATTGAGTAATTCTTCGGATTGACACAATAGCCTGTAAATCACGTCTATCGGGTACTCCGCACTAGGCAAATCCTGTACGACAAACTCCATCGAGAAGTGTAGGTAGAGAGATTTGAACATAGAACCTTTTTGTCTCATGCCCCTCCACTCTACCAACTCGACTACCCCTAACAGACTTCTTTAGATTTTTGTATATTAATTAAAAACAAAATAATCAAACTTAAACTTTTGAGTGGAATTATCATAAAAATTTGACCAGTCAAAATTATTCTGAAATAATATTAAGACTATATCAAAAAGAATAATCTACACACATTTATTCGGGCATGAAGAAGACAAGTTGAAGTTTTAAGCATAAATGTAATCATCACAAGTTCGTTATTTCTAGCGACTTTCTTTCAAAAGTTAGTAAGATTGGACCATGCCTCAATTTTCATGTATCTTGACGAAGAAATGTCAAGAACAATTGCATACAATTAGCTCTTAGTCTTATGCAAAATAATATATAATTACATTATCCTGAAAGAAAGTTTCCAAAAACACGAAGCCATTTGTCATTTACGCGTTTCCTGTCTGTCTTCGCTAACTCAAGTCAACCAATCCAGGGAAAAGTCAAAATGTATGAATGATAATCCCATGCAAATTTGGACAAAGCACATAGAAAAGAGAAGGTGGTGCGAGTGTGCGATCTCGCATTCTATATATAGTGGCCAACTTCGGATATAGAAACTCATCCAAACTTAAATCGTCTTGCATTTCACAGTTGCTACTGTCTTATAAATCATCAATGGCGATTCGTGCTGTATTAGCACTTGTTCTTGCCCCTCTTCTTCTGTCCCCGACCATTTTGGGGTACACTTCCGGGGAGATCAAATCTTGGTGTGCTAGAACACCAAACCCTGAAACATGCGGGCACTTCTTGAGCCACCGTAAAAATGAGAACAACCTCATTGAACACGAGTCTGATTTCCTGAAGGTCTCTCTGGAAGTAGCACTAGACCGAGCTATGCATGCACGAGACAATACGAACACCTTAGGCCCAAAGTGTACAAACGATCGTGAAAAGGCAGCTTGGGAAGATTGCTGCAAGCTCTATGAGTACACGGTCCTGGGCCTCAACGAGTCCATGAGCACCAAGTGCACCAAATTTGAAGCACAAACATGGCTAAGCTCAGCTCTAACCAACCTAGAAACTTGTCGAGCTGGGTTTTATGAACTCGGAGTTGCTGACCATGTTTTGCCCTTGATGTCAAATAACGTGTCCAAGCTAATTAGCAACACTTTGGCTATTAACAAGGTACCATATAACGAACCTAGTTACAAGGAGGGTTTCCCTTCATGGGTAAGGCCCGGTGATCGGAAACTCTTGCAATCATCGTCACCGGCGGTGAACCTGGTAGTGGCACAAGACGGATCGGGGAACTACAAGACGATCAATGAAGCAATATCCGCCGCAGGAAAACGATCAGGGAGTGGGAGATTTGTGATACATATTAAGGCTGGAACGTACAAGGAAAATGTTCAGATTACGAAGAGCATGAAGAATATCATGCTAATCGGTGATGGTGTAGGAAAGACCATTATTACTGGAAGCAGAAGTGTTGGTGGAGGTTCTACGACTTTCAATTCAGCTACAGTTGGTAAGTGATTCAATCCTCTTTATATTTTCACGACTCACAGGTTTAAACAAATTATCTATATTCTAGACAATATGAATTACAACTACATATTGTACATTTCAGCTGTCGTCGGAGATGGATTTATCGCTCGAGACCTCACGGTCAAAAACACAGCCGGTCCACAGAACCACCAGGCGGTGGCTCTACGTAGCGGAGCCGACCTCTCTGTGTTTTACAGGTGCAGTTTTGAGGGATACCAAGACACGCTCTATGTTCACTCACAAAGACAATTCTACAGAGAATGCGACATTTACGGGACTGTGGATTTCATATTTGGAAATGCTGCTGTTGTTTTCCAGAACTGTAACCTTTACGCACGCAACCCCCCAAATAAGACCAACACTCTCACTGCACAAGGCAGGACTGATCCTAACCAAAACACTGGGATTTCAATACAAAACTGTAGGGTTACTGCTGCTTCAGATCTTAAACCAGTCCAGAGCTCAGTGAAGACTTACCTTGGTAGGCCATGGAAACAATACTCGAGAACAGTTTTCATGAGAACGTATCTTGATAGTTTGATCCAACCCGCTGGTTGGTTGCCTTGGAGTGGTAACTTTGCACTTGATACCTTATACTATGGTGAGTATTCGAACACTGGACCTGGTTCATCCACTGCTGCGAGAGTGAACTGGAAAGGTTATCATGTGCTTGGTGCATCGGAGGCATCGAAGTTTACAGTTGGCAATTTCATTGCAGGAAATTCTTGGTTGCCGGCGACCAGTCTGCCCTTCACGTCGGGCATTTAAGTTTCTTCTAATAGACACATTGGTTGGTACGTGTTCCATAGTTGTCGTAGTTAATTTATTTTATTTTCGTAAGGCATTTGATTTGAATACAATAAACTGCCCACGGTCCATAAATTGTCGGTGGGTCTTCAATTTGTATTGTATACATTCTTTATACGATTGTAAGTGAGAAAAGTAATGCTCATATGGGACTTTATCTTCAAAATCTTTGGTTTATGGATCATGTTATGAATCTTGTAAATAAGGATGATAACGGGCCCAAGCCCGTCTTGTTTCAGCTCGAAGTTAACAGTCACGCTTTAGTTGACCGAATTCAGCCCAAAGTTTAATCTTTTAAATAAAATAACGTCATTTTTTTAAAAATACGTTGTTATTATTCTTTTCTTTTCTTTTCTTTTCGTGTAATAAGTAATATACCAAAATAATACAACACTTAATTAATGATTTAAATTTGTTTATAACGCTTAATTAATAATTTTAAATTATTTAAAATTTGAGTTAGAACTTAATTAAACTTAAACTAATTTATTGAATTTAGTCAAAAACAATTTAACCCAACTAATTTTTTATTAGTTTTTAATTTCCAAGTGCTACATTTACCCAATCCTATTTTATGCATCTTTTTAACTACAGTAAGAGATATTGGATTAGTAAAGTCTTCTCCTACAGCTTACCCTATCCCTTTATCATGAAGTAGATAGTAACACAAATCTCCAAGGCTTTGTCTTTTGAATAAGAAGTTAAGAACTGAAATGAAAATACTTATCTCCTGATGCTGGAACCTTGATATTAGGTAATGGATATTACCTTCTTCATTAGGATATGTTTAAATTTAGGATCCAATACAAGTTAAATCCAAAAAAAGGTTAATAAGCTTCACACTTCAAAGCTTCTTGTTATTCTTGGTTTTTACTAGACTATTGATTCTTATAAACTTGAAACTAATCTAAATTTTAATTAATTTACATTATTTAATTGACTTCAAATCATATTAGATTATATTGAATAAAACCGAATTTGCCAATATTAACTATGAGTGAACTGGGTTGGGCTGGTCTAACCTACTCATGCCTGAGCTCAGTCTAACAACTTTTACCTAAGTTTGGGTTCAAATCACTCAAGCTTGAGTCTGATGGGATTTAGATAGCTTGAAGCTCAACTCAATTATATCTAATTTTTTATTTTTAAATTTTAAAAATGACATTTTTAAAAAATTGTGGCTTTTTTATTGTCGGGCTTTGGGATGGGTCGAGCCTCGACAGCTCAAATTCAAGTCTTAGCTAAAACTCAAAATTTTAAAAATAATCAAGTTTTGGGTGAGCCGAGCCTCAACAGCACAAGTTCAAGTCTTATGTAAAGCCCAAAATTTTAAAAATAATCAGGCTCAAAGTTTTGTCCGAAATCCAATCAAATTAGACATGACCATTAACTTCAACCTTAATTGGGTTTGGGTTTGATTGCCAAGCCTACCACTAATCGCAAGCCATAAAGATATGCACCACCAATCTGCTAGACAGAGTTCATCAATTAGTTCAATGCTACCCTCGTGCTTTCTGTTTGGTACATGAGAAAGTTGCTTAAATCCGACTTTGTGATGTCTTTATTTCCCGTCTGTATTCATCCCTTTACTCTAAGCAAATAGCATTCGTACATTGGGAGAACAATACCTAGAGCATTTTCTCGTGTTTTCTCGTTGGAAAGAACAAGTCGAAAGCAACCCTACTTTAACCTGAACACTACTTTGACGTGGATTTGAGAAACATAGTTAATCAGATCCAATTCGATGTACCGAACAGAGAGGTCAGGCTGTCCCTTTCTTTAGGACTATCAATCACTAGCTCAGTATAAGTTTTCTATTTTCACTGGGACAAGTTACGGAACTAGAACGTCCAAGTTTGTACTTGCGATGATTTTCCTGTTGTATGATATGAGAAGGAGACAGATGAGATATTTAGAGCTCCGGAATATTTCAGGCCAGAGAAAGTCATCCACTTCATTTAGGGTTGATAATTGTTGTCCAATTCGGCTCGTAACAAATCTAAGTCAACATATTTCGTTTGAATTAATAGAATTTCTAGCAAAACTTAAGTATTTTTTTTAAATTTCTAGATTTTGGATTAAACATTAAAATAAGTTTAAGTTTATACCATCCAATTCAGTTCAGTAAAGTTTGAAATTCAAAATCATCAATTAAAATGATATTTAATTAAAAAATTAATTAAACTTAACCTAAATTTCAAACTTTACACTTACTTCAAACTCTAATATAAAATTTTGGGCCGAGCTCGGAGTTTAAGAAAACTCAAACCTGGCTTAGCTTCTGTTTGGTTATACTTATACCAGTAGAGTTTTTATTAGTAAAGTTTTTTTTATATAAATCTTTTATGAGAATAACTTTTTTAACAAGTCATTTGACTGTTTGACTGTCATTTAAAAAAGAGCTTTTTTGAAAGAGCTTCATATAATAGACTGTTTGGCAATATAAAAATAAAAAACACTTTTAATTTTAACTATATTTAATTTTGTAATAAAAATTATTTGTAACACCCAAATACCCCCTGGGAGGATATGTGGATGCCACCCAAGACCGTACAATCAAATCAGACTAGTTCACACCCAACATCTCAAACAGTGCTTACAATACACACATCATACTGTCAGAAACAGAAATTCAAAGTTATTACAAGCCCAAAAGTGTTAACTAAAAACGGGTTCAACAATACAAAAACAGACCCCTAAGCAATAACAAACGTAATTCGTACTAACTTCCTTTACTATTCTAACCCCTAATTTGGGGCGTTACATTATTTATACACATAAATATTATTTAAAATATATTAAACAACATGCAAAGCACAATATATTAATTATTATATAATTTGAAATCATATGAAACATAAATAAAAATATATTTAACCAAATCTTTTATATGAATTATAACATAAGCAAAAGTAATATCAAAAAATAAATATTAAAACGTATAAAAAGTCAAATAATATTATATAAATTTCAAAATAAATGTGAAGATGTATTTGTAAGTATTGTGAGAATTATGTATAAAACATAAGGACAAAAGGGGCTAAAAAATATACTCATTAATTGATATGAAAAATCTATCTAAAAAAGTGATTTTTTGAGAAGCTCCAAATTTGAGCTTCTTAAAACGTTATATTTTAGCTGCTAAAAAAGTTATATCTACCAAAAAAAAGTATTTTTTATTTTACAGTCAAATATTTATTTTTTTAATTTTTTTAAAGTGTTTAATAACCTCCTAAAAGTCAAATAAAAAGGATATTGACATAATGTCAAACTTAAAAACCATAGAGGACCCCTGATCCAATCCGACTAATTATCTCTATTTATATCTAACTTGGAATTCTCAAATAGAATGGCAAAATCAAGCAATAAAGTCAATCGCTAATTCCGCCTGCCCTCGTACTCGTAACGCCGTGTATGATATGGGCGGACTTTATGTCGACGATGCAGACCTTGCAACTTGGATCATACTTTATAGGCTTTGTGGGATCATCGGAAGACCATCAAGCTGTGTTTGGTACTGGATGATTTGCGTGTCATTGGATTTTCCAATGTCACAACCAATCGCTGTTAGTTATAAAAGATAGGAGTGGCGTCCAATTTCGGGACGCAAGTTGCCCATCTTTAGAAAAAGCTTTCTCGATTGATTACACTGTATCTAACAAATAAAATGGTCTGGTTTATAAAAAAATATACAGTAAATAAATATAATATTAGAAAATTATTCTTCTATAAGGAATAAAAAATTTATAATGAAATGTTATTTCAAAAAGTTTCAGAATATAACACAGTAAAATGTTTTTTAAAATAAGAGTTCATAATGTAATATAATAAATTTATCAATTTATATTTTATCATAAATTTTTTAAATTAGAAATAGTTTATTTTTATTGTTTAGAATAAAATGAGATGTAATTTAAAATCTTCTTCTTTTATCTTATTTTATTATAAACTCTCCTTCAAAAAACTTGTGAAGACTATATCATTTCGCATAGCAGTTCTCATAATAATAATAATAATAATAATAATAATGATAACGATAACGATAATAATAATACGACAATAATAATAATATGTCACATTTTTTCATTTTTCAGTCAAACTCTATTCTTTTTTTTTCAATGTTTAAATTAACTGGTTGAATCGGTTAAATTATAAAGATTTTGAATTAATTAAAAATGAAATAAATTAGAAGAATTTTAAAAATAATTAAAAATTATCCTTATTTAATTAAAAATAATAATTTAATTGAATGAAAACTACATGTTTTATTTTAAGTTATCACTTTACAAATTAATTTTAATTACGAAAATTATATAACAAAATCAATAAAAATAAAAATTAAATTGATTAATTTTTTTTACTATTAATTCAATTAAACCTCGCTTTTAAAACATTTATTACAGCTGAAACAGAAGACATTTACTGTAATATCAAAAGGTAAAAAACATTAAGTAATTGAAAGCCCTAAAATCTTATAAACTGATTTACAAATATTATCGTCATCATCGTCCTCGTAAAACGATCTAATAGTCGTAATGCTTCCCCGTCAGCTTGCGGATGCTGCTGCGATTCGGGTCTGGACACTCTCAAACTCCGAAAATCGGCAGGGAATAGTGATGCCGCCTTCTTGATTAAACCCGTACTCCTTCTCTGCTTCTCTCAGCAGTTGACCAAACAGAGGATGGTTGATGTAGATTACAGGCACAAAGACTCGGTGAAAATCGCCGTCTTTTTGACCGACGTACACCGCTAAATGCCCCTTAGGCACCGTGGAGGGCATCTTTTCGCCAACAGTTTCGTCACCCAAGGGTATGTAACCCGACCTGTGTTTCGTGAAGCAAAGTGATTTGGCCCCCGATGTGAAACGACGACCCCAGTTGATTAGTTTCGAGATAGGCCTGTGACTGCATAGTGATTGCCGTGGCCGGAGCTTTTGGTATCCGGAAGGATTTCGGATCCGTCCGAATATCCATTTCGAGATCCGTATTAACCGTCTTCCAATCTTGAAACCTCGTATCTTTCTCATGGTTTTGTCTGGCGAGAGTATAAAGACAAAAGGAAAACTGGAAAACCAGGTGTCTGAGACTCTGAGAATTTGAACGCAGAGAGTACCTGTTAGACGGTAGTAGTAGAGTTCAGGAGAAAGGCCATAGGTGAGCGATGGACATAGTTAAACGGAAAAAGGTGAGGCAAACCTCAGAAAGAGGCATTGGTATATTCGACATGTTGTTGGTTTCTACCCCAGGATATTGGAAATATCATTCGAACCTTGTTCCTAGGTTTCTCAATCCCAAAATCCGTCTCCTAATTCTCTCGAATCTATTCTTATTTTAACTGTAGACGCGGTTTAGACGGTGGCTATGACCCTCGTAGTTGTGATGACGGTGGTGGTGGTGGTGGTGGTGGTTGAGGTGGAGATGGTGGTGGCGGTTGATATGTGCTAAAGCTTTCCCTGGTAAGAACAGAGCTTTGGATGGAATCCGCAGAAATAAAAGTGGAGCTTAGTTATAACTTAAGCACGTATAAACATTGGTTAGATTAGGATGAGGTTGGGAGGAAAAAGCCAAAAAGGTGTCAAGTGGGGAAATTAATGGTCCGTTATGCCAAAAGTCATTCATTTGAGGGCATCCGCTGGCTCGTGCTTTGAAGATGCCAAAGCGCCCGGTTGTCAAATTTGACAACGATTTCAATATTGGGATATTTACGAATAAAAGAAATAGGGCATTTATGTAATTTTATTTTTAATTTTTTTTTTAAATTTTAAATTTTCTTTTTCAAAATTTCAGATAAAAAATAGCAATAAAACCTATACAATATGATGATCATTAAATACTATTTATATAATGATTTAACATAATTTTTAAAATAGAATTAAACTAATTAAAATTGAATTATTAAATTAAATTAATTTGAAACGGATTTTAAAATTGAGTTGGACGATTTGTATGGATGAATTTTTTATGAATTTAAAAATTATAAAAATAGAATTAAACTAATTAAAATTGACTAAATTAATAATTTATTATAATTATTTTTAATTTAATTTAATTAATTTGAATGAGATTTAAAAATTAAGTTGGATGATAATATTTGGTTAATTCATGCATAATGTTTATATTGGATGAAGGGATTTTTTAAACATTTAAAAATTATAACACAGTTTTTAAATTTAAAAATTACACAGTCTATATCTTTTATATAATATATTTAATTTTATTAAATAATTATACAAAATGTTTTCATAAAAAATCTTAGGATACCCATATGATATTTTAGAACAAGGGGCTTCCAGGAAAGTAATAAATCGGCCACGTAATATACTCAATTAAATTATAGACCCCATGGCCATGGTAGTGATGAAGTCAAATCGGACAACTTCCTAGGATGGTTACGGTAGTGCGCGGATCACGATCGATACTTTCGTCTATTGGACACGTGGCGAACATATGGGCCTTGATTACCAGAAACCCAAAGGCCGACATAAAAGAAAGTCTCCAACCAACTTAAGGAATAGTAATAAATAGTGATAAAGGTCGAATTTTAGTTTGAAAATTTCTTTAAGTATAATATTAAATTAAAGTTTGACTAAATAGAAAATCTTGATTTTAAATTGGATATATTAGACGACACAATTTTATTTACAAAAAAATTAATACGTAGAATTATAAATTTAGCTTTTTAAAATAATCTTTGAAAGGAAAATATAGAATAGTTTTATAATTATTATGTTTAGAAATATTCTTATGTAATAATAAAAAGTTTTAAATATATAAATTTTGATAATAACAATATTTTTTATAAAACTATTAATACAGGAAAAATATCAATACGACAAGATTTAGTATTATACAATCTTATCAGTAAATAAGTAAATCAGCTATTTTATATGAAAAATAAAAAATAAATTTATTAACAGATATTATCTTTTTTTCTCCTTGCCCCGATGGCGGTGTTTAGGATCGGCTTCGTTGTCCGTACATACGAGGGTAAGTGATTTTTTTGGGATACAAACAAAAAGTTGCTTACGAATGTGGACCCCTAATGTTAGTGGATGTCTTTGGACAGTTCCAGAAATTAGCGGGCTCCTAGGATTGTCCCTCAAATCCTCTTGTCCACTAACTCTAGACTACCCTTGTACTAACTCATTTAAGCTATTTATTTATATAGGTTTCACATAAATAGGTGGTTGAAATGAGTTGACACAAGATTGGTCCAGAGTTAATGGACCAAAGAATCAAGTCCCCCAGAATTGCGAGTAAAGACCGTAACATATAAAATAGTTGTTGATTGAAAAGTAACCGATGTTGCTAGGTTGTAACATTTTTACGTTTATTTTATTATTATATTTTAACAGAAGTTTAAGAGAAGTTATTTTTAATTTTTCTTTTAAATGTTTAATGTTTAATTTCTTAAGAGGTTTGAATCTTTTATTTTAAATTATTAATATTTGGAAAATGCTGCATGAAGAAGGAAAAGTCCTACTTGTCTCCACTTCAAGAATTTCATTATTTTGACAAATGTATTTCAGAAGTTTCAAATCTAATCTGAAATCAAGAATTTCAATGTTTGTATAAGTTTTCTAACCTGAAAGAGACTTCCTTCTCACATGGAAAATCCAATGAATCAATATTATTCAATAAAAGGTTATAACTACTTTCCCTCTTGTTGCTATTAGTTATCAATAAAGATGGCACCTTATTTATGGGTTGGGATTTGCAAGGCCCAGTGAGGATTGGACACCTCGCGTCTCTCTACTTGTGATTGAGAAACCCGTGAAACAGGATGGAAGTGGATTGTGAGGAGATCGGAAATGGCGGATCCGAATCTAGAATTTAAGGGGTCGGGTTGTGAGGAATTGAGCTCGAAAGATCTAGGAAGATCTTGACGTCAAGCACTCAGGCTCCCCACTCGTGCTAAGGTTGGTGCTCGGTTCACTCAAAGAGGTATTGCCTTGCTTTTTATCTTATAATTCTTTGTTCTTACTATTTTTTTGTTGAATTTAGTATCGATAATGTAACTGATTGCTACAAGTCGTGTATTGCACAATCTGTAGCTTTTTTAGATGATCGTGGATTTGGTACAGAGCCATAGGAAGCTATTGTTCTTCAGATTTTGCTTTTCTCTGCTTGATCGTGTAATATCCATCTTTTGCTTGGCTCTTCCTAGTGTCGTTGTTGATAACGTACTATCTTGTTTGAAGCTTTGATCTGCTAGGATTTCATAGACGTACGAAACTCACCAACTGTTGCATCCAGCAGGTCTTGGAAGCGAAGAATAATAAAAACGAAATTATTGATTTATGTCGTCATTCATCGTCATCGCATCCATGGACGGAGCTACAGTGTGGGCTTGCTTCCACAGCATCTAAAATTTTTAATTTAAAATTATTATTTAAAATTAAAATTTTATAAAAAATTTAAATTTTGCCTCCATTAATTTAATTGGTGACAAAAAATAATAAAAAATAATAGATATATTAAGATATCAAATAAAAAATAAAATATGAGTTCATCTATTTTTATTAAGATTACTATTATTTAAGCTCATAATTTTTTAAAATAAAAACTTATAAATAGAGAGATAACAACTAAGTACTTAATTGACTTTTTTTATTCAAATTTTTCTACCTTTTTGACTTCTTCATCATACCACTTTTTGACTTTTTGGCTTTTCTTCTCCTAACTCTACAAGGACTATTGCACTCAAAGCAAAAAACAATAATCTATATTGAACGCAATTGTGGAAAGGATTCTCCCACAGGCTCCACCCCATTCTAGTGCTGATAGGTAAATTCCCACTTCTTTTCTTTAGAAGAATGTGTAATATGTATAATTTAGAGATAGGTTCTTGTAAGTTCTAATAGAGTTGGTACAATTTTAGTTTTTACATTCTTTTAGACTTTTAGTGAAGATGCAATATAAGATTTCTTATTGTAGACGAAAAATCGTAGCATATAAAGTCGTAAAAATAAACAAAAACAGTACAAATCATCTAGCGCTAGTAATAATAGGGATAAAAGAAGTACCCTAGATGCCCTTATGAATAAAAATATATGGGCTCAGATTTTATTTTTTATTTGATATCTTAATATATTTATAATAATTATTATTTTTTTGTCACCAATTAAATTAATGGGAGAATTTTAAAATTTTTAATGGAATTAAATTTTAAAATAATAATTTAAATTAAAAAAATTCAGTAATATAAGAGTACTTTAAATATTTTGCCCCAACTCAAAATAATTTCTGAATCCGTCCCTGATCGCATCCAATTCGAAGTCCCGTAGTGAAGCGGGATTTGGGGAGGTCTGATAGTACGCAACATTATCCCTGCATAGTAGAGAGGCTGTTTTTGGTAAACCTACATACAGATATTACAACAAATAGTGATGCAGGTTAAAAGAGTAAATAAGTAAAAAGTAGCACGCAAAATATTTAAGTAAATAAAATTACCATAAATACATAATAATAATAATAATAATAATAATAATAATAATAATAATAATGATGATGATGATGATAAAACTACTAGTAAGAAACTCAATACAAGGATAACAACTTTTAATCGAATTTCAACAGATAATGACAGAAAAACAGATCCATAAACTAATCCCAGTGAAGACGCAACATCTTGAGAATGCGAAGATCAAAGAAGATTTGAAACAAGACCTATGAACGATAACAACAAAAAGAAGGAAACTTTACTAGTTTAAGCTGAAGAGATATACCATTAGCATATTTACAGAAAACAAAAGTACCCAAAAGGCAAAAAAAAAAATACCTGAGGACTTGAAGATCTTCAAGGTTACGAGGGAGTTTCACGAGGGAGCATATTATTTCATAACATTTCATTTCTAACTCAACCTCACGTGTAAAAATCAAATCTTGCTACTAAACCACAGAAGAACCAGCAATCAAAAGAAACCTAGAGAAGATTTGAACTCTAAATGACCCATCCAACGACTGACGATCAAAGAAACAGTTTGAAATAAAAGGAAAAAGAAAATCCAAAAGAAACCCAGAAATCTCCAAACCAAAACTTCTAGATCTGGAAAATTCAAAACAACAAATAACAGATCTAGAAGTCAATCAGATCAACATAATACAACATGGGCTAACCCTACCTATCACATGAACACAGGTCTAATGACACGTCAAAGAGTAGTACTAAGCTCAATTATAAAAGTAATCACCGTTTTAGGCTAAATACAATAAATGCTCTAATTATCTTGACATCTAATTAATCGAGATTTGTATAAAATTATATTTATTGTTTATTGTGCTAGTCTACAAAATTAATGATAAAATCCTATTAGGAAGTCCGTGGAAATGCAAATTCAATCGTTGCTCGAGAAGCTACTGGACATAAATGATTTAATGAGTAATCTGCTGCATCTGCGGCTCCAACTACCACTGCTTAAAAGCTAGCAGGGCATAGAGAAATACTTAACGAATTCACCCAGTTCTACCATGTTCTTACTGTAACTGGTGAGCAAACTAGAATTATTCTCCTTGGTTTCAAGGATAATGCATCTGACTTAATGGTTGAAGCTGCACTGATATCTTTAAACCAAAATTGACATGAATGTATAAGTTGTACTTGGTGTTTGCTTGAACTTCTGTAGTTTCTGATACTGATATCTAACTATTTTATGGACAAGTTTTATGGAATTTCGCTGTGTCTTATTGAGAATTTGTTGCTTTAGGAATTTAGAAGAACCAAGGAAACGTAAATTCAATGAGAGAGCATGCACAGCTGTTTAAGTATTCTATGCTATGTTCAAACTTTTAAACGGTTTGCTCTCTTTTCTTGTTTATGATGTTGAGTTTTGTTTTGTGCATTCTCACAGGCATCTGGAAGTAGTTCTCCAAGGATGCAGTTACTATGAGAAAGAGCTGCCATCCATGGGAGCATTGCTCACGTATGATCTTACGCCTCCATATGGAAGTTCATGTTTAACATACAGGTCAATTGAAGAAATTAGTGTCTTTTGAAATGGATGCGCTTAATAATGAACATGTAGATTAAATTAATGGTCCTTTAGGAAGAACAGTATAAACATTGTGCCAGACCTGGAACTATTATCTCCCTCAAAACATCATATATGTCTGTAATCTAAATTATCTTAATGTATGTTCCATCAAATCTTTTGTGTAACATTACACCTTGCTACCCTTAATGGAGTAAGATCCATTGACCTTTCTGCTGATTGAAGTTGTTATTAATCAAGTTCAAACAACAATGGGTGCATTGGGTTCACAAAGGGCTCTATTTGAAGATGTGTAAGGGAAAGTGAGTTTCCTATAATAGTCCTATGAAGTATTGTAATTTTTTACTTCACTTTCTTCTTTTCTACAGTACTTGAAGGGAGCAAATCTTTTGTTCTGGTTAACCAATTTTTACTCTGTTCCATTAAATCTTATCCACATATTTATATAAAGTTCATACAACCCTAATGAGAACAGGGTGCTCCAACCCGTACTTGAGTACTGATTTACTGCTTCTTCCCTTTCTTTAAGGTTCTATCATGAGGCAACAAGAGACACTCTTATACTAGCCGCCGTTATTGCAGCCTGTACATTGTTTTCTATTATCTATTGGCACTCAAAATGACCTGTTAATACCGTCAAAGAATATATGCTGGTCCAAAGTACTTTGGTACTTTGTTAGGATAGGTTGGGTTCTGTACCGGAGCATTTGGCATTAGCTTATGCCAATATGCAAAAGGTATTTCACTTGATTTTTCTATCGGATTGCTATGCCAAATATTTGGCTAAATGTAGGGATTCCTATCCCACAAATCCAGTCACAAGAACATTAGATATGAAGGAAAGAACGTTGGTATGCTTTATCACTTTCTAGGAACCATAACTCAAAATGTTAGTTCCTTGTCAGGCACCAATACATCTTCAGTCACAGATTTTGGCACAGGTTGGTTGCTTTAACCTTGTTGGTTAGGTGGTGCTACATTTATGTTTGCGGTGGAATGACTCATTTCTGATATGAGATGGTTGCTTGCTTTGACTGCCGTTTGACGATTAGGAAATGTAAATATCCCTTCATGGTTGTGGTTCAATGCACCTACTATATACACTAAGCTTTCTCGACCATCCATTTATTTCAACTTGTTTTAAGTCTCCATTATTGCTTTTCATGGTAGTTCAAATCTCCAACATTCATGGACATTTAGATGTATTTGGGTCTTTGAATTGCTTTACAAATCCAATGGGATGTGCTTAAACTTGGGTTTCTTGCCTTCTTCCTTGAAGCCTTTTTTTCCTCAAACATGAGACCCATGTTTTGGCCCTATTTCTTGATTGCTCTTATGGCTTTCCACAAGCCCGGACCAAAAGGACAAAGGAAGAATAGGAAAAAGAAACCATAATCACTGTGCGAAGAGGGTCACTAGGGCTCTCTCTTTCTCCTTTTTCTTATTCCTTCATTAATGCGTGATCCAGAGGTAAGAATGGGAAATCTATGAGCAATCGAAAATAAAAGGTTTTATGATGCAACCGGCATTTTGGTGGGTTGAATTTATACCTTTAATGGGGAATCAGTAAAGCCTGGCAGTGATGTACAAATACAAACAAGAAACGGAGCTTACTTTCATGTCTTTTGCAGGATGTCTCCAGGTTTTAGCGTGAGAAAGAGCCAAAGGTGGGTATCTATGCACGAACAGAGGCTTAGTGCCACATCTTCACCACAACTCAGCTAAGTACATATCTCGCATTACTGTGACATTGTACAATACCACACCACCCTACTTCTCAGGCCCTCTGATACCAAAAGAAGCCGCACAGCTCTATAAATGCCATCTTTATTGGATTTCTACCCCCATTGAGTGAGAGAAAGAGAGAAAGTGGGTGTCTATGTTTGTGTTCCTACAGGCTTTTTACAATTAACAGAGACAGCTATTCATCTATCTTTGTGCATGCATGTACGTATGCTCGCTTCCTTGAAGGCATTTGCATATTTACGACCTAGTGGCTGACTTTTCTTTTTTTTACATGAAATAGGGGAAGTGAGATAGTGTGTGTTAAGTCTGTGTGTAGTTACGCAATTGTGATAAGTATACTGTACCTTATTTTGGGCAGTGTTATTCACCATCTCTCCTAAATATTATTTGCACTCCATACTTGCACCTATCTAAACCTCTAATAGCCTTTTTTTGCCCCCAATGTACAATACTATTCTTACGTCGTATCTTTGAGCAAAGACGCATCCACAAGACTCCAATCCTCACCAGATTAATGTTTAATGCTACGAGTACGAGCAGCCATTGTTAATGACACTAAAACAGTAGCGATCATATTTAATTTTCACATTGTGTTTTCGACTTGTTGCAGGAAGTTTTCAGAAATCTTTTGATCTCATATGGAAGGTTGTAAGACTTGTAACTGTGGCTTGAGCTCAGCCACAGAATTGGACACTATTGACATTATTCCAATCTTCCCAGAAAATAACGTGTAGAAAACCAAAGAACGCATCAAAGGGTCAATATCAAGTTTTTTTAATTTAACACTTCTGCATTCTGTGGGATTCAGAATCTCAGCCCTGTAAGGAGTATAGAGAAAGAAATCTGGACAAATATACTGGTAAAATCTCTTCCTTTTTCACGAACAGTTTTTGGGTTTTGACCCATTGCGCTAATGAAGATTATGGCTTGGCTTTGGGAGTAATTATCGCAATGTACGAAATGTCTACTTAGATTTGTGTTGTTCTGTCACCTGATAGACATAGATAACCATCTCTTAGCTATCACAGTATCTGTTAGCTATAAAATTAGTGCTGCTCTTCCAGTGAAACATCTCTTTTGATGATTTAGAAATGACAGGTAAGGGACTAAGATAATAGGTCCCACGTGATCATCATGTGGTGAGTGAAGATATTAATAACTTTTTAGCAAATTTTGCAATTTAGATAGCTAATCTATAACGTAAGATGCTTGGTAGAAAATGACTGCCAAATCTTGCAAAATGGAGGGTAAATGGAATGATTGGAAGGACACCATTAAATTCCTATCATCAGGCGAAGCACATGAGCAAACAAGATTGAATGTACTTGGAATTGGAGAGGTAGATAGCTCTGTCATGGAAAGTCTCCTTAGAAGTTCTAATCAGTTTTACATCTAAAGTCTGATCTTCATTCATATAATATGTACATACCCTGATGAAAAAGAAAGTACAAAGAAGCTGAAATGTCGTGATCATCTATCTTATCTTCCACACATTATCTTTTGTCTCCTTAATCCAAATATCTACCTCAATATGCCAGTAATTGTCTAATAGAAAGTCAAGATTTCCCACTATATTTATTCCCAAATGCTACGCATATCCTATCTAATAACATTCATCAACCTGCAGGTCATCAACTCACTAAATATAAGATCCTGGTGGCATCCGTGACCGAACTATGGAAGTCCATCAATTGCGATAGGTAACCATTAAACTTAAGGGACTGATTAGATGACAGATCGTTATTACTTTTTTCCTAAACATAGTAAAAGTTATAGATTAATTTAAGTATTGAATGAAGTTCCATTGAGTGCCACCAGAAGAACTTTAAATAGAGTTCCGTATATTACTTAAAGGGGAAAAAATGGGGACAACCCGTTGAGTAAACAGCTTCAACTGGGGTGAAAGAACACAAAAGCTTTCTAACATACCCTTCACACAGGATTGGATATAGTCTGCAACAGTGCCACTGAATTTACCTTTAAGAGCAAACTTGGGGAAGAGAAAACCTTTTTGCACACATGAGTGCTGGATGGTGATAGTTTTCAAAAGTTTTAGGGAAATGACAGCCATCTTTTTCAGCAAAAAGATGGGTTTTACCTTGCAACTTTCTTGTAAATAAAAAGAAAGGTAAACCCTATTCCAGATTACAGTTTATGATAGTGTAGGTAGAGTCCTAAAAACTAAAAAATAGCTAAAGGGGCTAGCCCTCTAACTCTAAGGAGCCAGAGAAATGAATGCAAGGACAAATTATTATAAAGTAAAAGAGAAAAAAATTAAAAATATCAAATTAAAAGGTATCTCTGTCTTCTGGTGTCACTGACAACTACGTATGTCTGTACATATGCGTGGGAGAGAGAGGTGTGAGTGGTCAAATCCATCAGCAAAATGTAAAAGCTTCAATGCCTTTTGTGCGATCCCTGGTTATAATTGTTACAATAATGAGGCGGTGAATTCCATCTAAATGCGCGGAGATGATGTTAAGGAGTGCCCAAATTTTAGCAACAGTTCCTCTTTTTCTTGCAATAGCTATAGGGAATATATATATATATCCCACAGTTTTTTTTTTAATGTGATAAGTCCCATGTCAAGTTCCTGATTCAAGTAAATGTTAATGTTCCTGAGCTTGATTTGAAAATTTGCATGACCCATTCTGGAACATGACCAAAGCATGTGATTTTTCAGTTCCATTTCATTTCAATTTCGTGAGTTTGTTGTGTAGTTACATTGTAGCTTTGAGGTTTGGATTTGGTGTTGATATGGCCAGAACAAGATATAGTTGTAGTTCACTTTGAATCTAATAAAAAACATAATTTTATTTGTTTATACAAGCCAAATGAGATAGTTGGTTAACATGATGTGATTAACATACAAATAAAATTTTAAAATCTATAATTAATTTTTTTACAAAAAAAATTATAATCATTATTTTTAAGGTACATCGGATAAAGTTTTAAATATATATAATAATTTATATATTGTGAATATTTGATGCAATTCAGGCTCAACGACAACAATAATAACACTCAATGAGAGTCTCATTGAAATGCAAAATTTTGAGAGATTCAATAATACGCAGTTTTATCTTTAAATGATAGAGAAATTGTTTTCGATATATCCAGTGCAAATTAATAACAATACAAAATATCAATAAATATGTATAACTAAATATATAAAATTATGTAATACAATACATAGAGGATATGGTAAAGATTAGTTGTACAAGATAAAGTACGTAAATATATACACAAACTAAGACAAAAAGACACAAGTATAAGAATAAATCGCAGTAGTCGTTACAATAAAGTAAATGGACTAAGTAACAAAATAAATTACTATAGCTAAAAAAAACTAGGAGAGAATTAGTACTTCATCAAAATTTCAAGGCTATCTATAACACGAATGATTCAAAGGAAAAAGTTTAGAGAATTTAATAAAACGATGAACAACTCTCTATATGAGATCCTTGATATGTATCCTAGTACAACAAAGTTTTTTATTGCGTGTTATGTCTTCTAAGTTTTAACAAAGTTATATTATTTTTTATCAATTCTTCTTAAACTTCATTTTTTTCCTCTTACATACTTTAACTACTATTTTCTCGCATCTTCTTACTAGAACTTTATGATGTCTTTTTTTTTTTACATGTCTAAATTACTCAACCCTTTTGTCTCTTTTAATTTATCACTAATACTAGTCACTTTAAATTTGTCTCTCACCAATGCATTCTTGATCTTATCTCATCTAATAAAGTTATATATTCAGCGAACTATCCTCGTCTTTATTACTATTATCATATGACTATGCATTTATTTAATGAGTCAATACTTTGCTCCTTAAAGTATAACCGACCTAATCATTAAGCGATATGATTTTACCTTTTATCTTGGGTGGACTCTAAACAATTAATGGAGACCTCAAAAAGAAAGTAATACTAATTACTTGTAGATTCCTTCTTTTTCTGATATTGCTAATGAATGTTAATGTACAAGAAAACAAACAATTAAAGATCTAACCAAGAAAGCTGAAGCGTAACGGGATGAATTATCAGGAGTTTGGACACTAAGAGATTCTAACTATAACTTCAGTTTAGACTACACGATTTCGAAGGTTTCCACGAGCATCGATCGAACAAACACAGTCAGAATCAAAATCAATAGGGATCAGGATCAGGGTGCCTAAAACAAACGGAGTACTCTGATTAATGTGAAAAGACACATGAATCCAAAGCTAATCAAATTGGCTAATAACAGGGATTGAGACAGTGAAGCTGACAGTGTCTAGAAGTCAAAGCTAGACGTGTAGAGTATTATAGGTGCCCGCCATTCATGGCTTTATGTCTACACGAAAGTAAACATAAAACAGGGTTAACTAAGGATTTGTACCCGTCCAAATTCCAAACCATGAGATATATTTTCAGTGGATAAGATTTTTTTTATATCTAATCCATAAATTTATATAAATATATGGATAAGATTTAATACAACATAGTTAAAAACAGAAGATTTGATATGTGTATATATATATAACTAATTTTAAAGTGTGTAATGTTTTAAATTTTTTAAATTCAACTGTTCAGTTAAAAATATTACTTCTATTAATAATTTTTTGATTTGATTAATTTACAGAGTTAACGTTTTAAATTAAACTGATAAAATTTTAAATTGTTAGTCACTCAATTGAAAATTTACTAACAATTTAAAATTTTAAAAGTTTAAATACTAAAATGATTTTTAAAAAAAACGTTAGGCATTGATTAATATATGTATATAATTATTTATGTACAAATTTCATTATTCCATATGAATTTATGATAATGCAATTATAACTGCAATATTACAATGTAGTTAGAAGTTAGAACCACTGTTACGATAACCTATAGTAATTATGTTGAAATTAAGTTTTTTTTTAATATACATATATATGCACAATTTATTTAACTGGTTTAAAAAAATAAAACGTGACAATTGTGCAAATAATAATAAAAAAATTTATCATTGGACAATTACTTATTTAATGAGTTGCATTAAATATGAAAATGACTTTAGCAAGAAAAGTGTGAATTTTTAAAATCTTTTAAATAAAAAAAACAATGACGAGGAGATCTCCCATGATAACTTAAATTATGGGATCAGATCTTTTGTTTTGATTATGGTGTCCCTTTCATTAAATCTTATCTACATATTTATGTGGACTTCACATAAATATATGGATAAGATTTAATACAACAGAGTAACTAGAACAGATGATTTGATGTGCTTAAATTACCCATAATTGCTCTTGTGTGGTCTACAATTATTCAAGCAATGTAATTTATAACTTGTAATTTTGATTTAAATATTAAAATTCTTACCTTCGGTATTATCAAAACAAGCTTTTAATTATTTGAAAACCAATTTAAAGAGAAAAATAATTCATAATTTTTTGTATGTAAATTCTTGTTTTGACAAATTTGGAGGCTTATGAAATCTTGAATAAATTAAATTTATTTAAAATTAGTCTCAAAACTATTTTTATTAAAAAAGGATAAAGAACATAAAATTTTCTTGAAGTTCAAAAAGTTTTAGAAAAATCCTTTAATATTTAATTTTTTAAAAAAGATTTTGTCATTTTTAAAAAGATAATGACAAAATACATGTGGTACGAACATGGTTGTTCCTAGTATTTTATAGGTCTTAGGCAAAGTAAAAAACGAGCCCCTAATTTTGGACTCTTATAAAGAATAAAAAGAAACAAAATATGGATCTTTTTTTGTTGTCCTTTAAAAGGTCAAGAATGAGCGTAATTTATTTTATTTTAACTTTTATGAGAGTAAAAATGAACTCTGGGCGAGTGCCCAAGTTACCCTTACTTATGGTTGACCTGGGTATGAATATTATAAGTAGACTAATCAAATATTACTAACATAATAACTCAACTCAACACTTAGACTTGATTAGGATTGATTAAAGTCAATTTAAATTAATAATTTAAGATAATTAAAAGAAATTATTAGTTTACTCTCAAGTTTAATTAATTTAAATTAAATTGGCTTGTCGTATAAGTAACATTTGGATTATTACTTACGATATTCATAATCATATCGTGTGTGTTTTATTATTTTAAAATAAAAATAAAAATACTTTCATTATTTTAAAATTTTGAAAAACACAGGCAACTTTGTATCTTTTATTTTTAAAAACGGAATAAAAACATGATTGAATTGATGACGGTGAAAAGAGAATTTATAGTCTCTTTGTGGTCGGTCTAGAATCACCATGGAATTGTAGAGAATCGAGGAAAAGATTTATTATTTAGAAAAAAAAAGAAAGAAAAGAGAAGGCTTTTTCAATTTTTCACAGCCCATCTTAACTGTGAAAACAACAGGTGAATGAGCAAAGCCCATGCACACGTCCTTTTCTTCTCTACCCCCACACTCTCCCCCACCTCTGCCGCCTCTGCTCTCTCTCTCTCTCTCTCTCTCCCCCTCTTTCTCTCTGTTATGCATAAACACAAAACATAACACATCCATTGGGAATGCCAACCATTCATTTCCTTTGATCTCTAACCTCAAGACCCTTTAATGTATACACACACACACTCTCACTCACTCACTCACCTTCCCTCTGCTTTTATCTGTCTCATATGCCACTGTTTACGATACATAGACGAAACTACAACAGCATCAAAACTCATTTTAAATATTAAAGTTCGAGAGAAGGGAAGTACCCTTTATAGTTCTGTTCTCTATCTTTTCTCTATATTAGTGGCAACTTTTTGTTCTCTTTCCTCTCTATCTCTCTCTATCTATCTCAGCAATACATACACGCACCTCTTCCTTTATATCTATAGTAACAACTCAACAATCAAGAAGATCAGATCCAAGAAGAGGATTTTCCTGTCCATCAAAAACATCCGCTGATCAGTCCAATACCCATCAATCAAATCACAATCAGAAGTCTAGGAAAGAAAAAAGTGAAGAAAGAGAAGGAAAAAAACATGTCCTCCTCATCAGCTGCCTTTTCACCGGACCACCTCTCGTCCCCCTCCGACCAGCTCTGTTACGTCCATTGCAACTTTTGTGACACTGTCCTGGCGGTATCTTTTTCTTCTCTGTCTTTTCTTCACTCTCTTTTAATATTCTTATCTTACTCTTTCTGGCTCCTTAATCTTTTCTTTCTTTTGTAATATCCTTATCTTCTTCTGTTTTCTAGGCCTTTTTTTAATCACAGCTTTCTTAGGGTTCTAATATTGTTTGTTTCTTCAATGGTGTGTCTTCAGGTGAGTGTTCCTTGCACTAGCTTGTTCAAGACTGTCACAGTTCGATGTGGTCACTGCACCAACCTTCTATCCGTGAACATGCGCGGTCTGCTTCTTCCTGCAGCTAACCAGCTTCAACTTGGCCATGCTTTCTTCAACCCCCAGAATCTCCTGGTATAACGACAACATAGGGTTTCGTACAAAACCTCGTTCTTAGATTGTTGATCAATGCATTTCTGCAAATAGCGCTTACGATATTTAAAGCAATGCAGTAATATCATCATGACCATCTAGCAACAATGTTTCTGGGACAAATTTCTTGTTGTGGACTTGTAGTGCTTTGAATTTCTAACACAAGCTCGTAGTAATTCCTTGTTCTTGGTGGTTATAGGAGGAAATTCGAAGCACAGCTCCATCAAATTTGCTGATGAACCAAGTTAACCCAAACGAGTCTGTTGTGCAAGCTCGCGGAGGAATGGAAGAGATCCCAAAACCACCAGCGGTGAACAGACGTGAGATTCTCCTTCACGTTTATTTTTTTTTCTTTAGTAATGTGCTCTGGTCTGTTATTTGTTTCAGTGGCAACTCCAGCATGTTTTAGGTCGATGAGCTAACTTTCTGGGTGACGCGAAACTTTGTCAGACACATTTGCACTTTAGCTTTCGTAAACCACTAAACATTGATGAAAGCCAGTTAGAACTTTTACACTGCTCAACAGTCTCCACAGATTTCTTGGTTGGTTTTCAAGTAGCAAGAATCTTTAGAACACTCGTGTGATGCTTGGCCTTCTTCCCGTGTTATTTCCCGATTTATAAAGTGCGACAGAAACCCTCCACCAGATCTATACCCAAGTCTAAGTTTCATAATTTTCTGAGACTCCATAGGCACACGCACATCCTAAGTGCACCGGTAGTTCCAATCCAGAAAGAGGAAGCTCGAAAAGATGTTATATGTTTATACTCAAATTAGTTATCCTATTCTTGTCATGCATGTGTTATCTCATCATGCAAAAACTGTTTCTGCTACAAAATTTTCTGTCTACATGCATATCTGTACTCGCTAGAGAGAGAATGGAAATGGGATTATTTCCTTTTTCTCCCCCGGAACTATCCGGAACTATCTATATAGATATGGGCTGTACCCACGAATTGATAGATAGATATCTCTTCAAATGATATGATGAAGCAATGATGGAGAGAGAGAGAGATATAGAGAGGGAAGGAGAGATAAACCAGAAAAAAATCAGAAATCCTTGAAAAAGTCAGCGAAGTGATTTAACGTTTCTGTCTGTTCGTTTGTCTTTGTTATGTCTGTGCGTTCCATGTCCAGCTCCAGAGAAAAGACAGAGAGTCCCATCTGCTTACAACCGCTTTATCAAGTAAGTAATCTTTAACTCAAAAACCAATGAAACCACTGTTTTATGAAGAATGATTTAACTTAATCTAATCCAAGTGAAGAACTTGTAAATGCCCATGAAGCATCAAATGCATTTCAAAGATCTTGACGTCTATAAATGTTGAATTCTGATGTGCAGGGACGAGATCCAACGCATCAAAGCTGGAAACCCTGATATAAGCCACAGAGAGGCTTTTAGTGCTGCTGCAAAGAATGTGAGATCCGAGGAAACTCCTCCATTGTTTTCTCACAGCCTAGGGTTCCACATAGCTTGCCAAGATTCAATTAGATTTCTTTTTGACGTTTCTTGAATCTCGATTTTGTGATTCCTTTGTTTGTTTCTCACAGTGGGCCCATTTCCCTCACATCCACTTCGGACTTATGCCTGATCAACCCGTGAAGAAACCCAACCTTCGTCAACAGGTAATTGAAAAACCCTACTTTGTGAAACTTATGCTTATCTTCACAGACCCTTTACGGTCCCATATCTAAACCATACTTAATCTGCTCTTTTCAGGAAGGAGATGATGTGCTCATGAAAGACGGGTGTTTCGCTCCTGCCAATGTTGGTGTCATTCCATACTAGTTATGGAGCCGTACTGTTAGGGTTTATATGCTCTACTTTCTCTCTTCTTCTTCTTCGCTCTTTCAATTGGCTATTACTGTACTGTTTGTTTGAAGCTCCAAGACTACATGTTATATATACTATGGGTTTGCTTTATCTTTATGCTTATGATGGTCTAGGAGAGGGTTTTGAAGTCTAGACTGGTGATAGCTTCTGATCACGCGAGGCCTCGAACTGCTAATCACCTTGAAACCATCGTAATGAAAAGTCTTTTAATCAATAGTAAAAATGACAATTCCTACTCTAACATAAAATTACTTAATTTTTCTAAACACATCATCATTTTTCCATTCTTATTGATTACGATTACTTAATAAAAAATATTTTATAAAAATATTTATTTTTACTACTTACAGTATAATGTTATTATATATGAAGCAATTCTTTATTTTATACTTTACCAAAATAACTTTTTCTGACACTATTTCGATATGGTTATCTTGAAACCACAAATGTGATAAAGAAAACCCATTTAGGAAGAAAAAGGAGTAAAAGTAGAAGAGCTTTTGTATGAACATGTAGATTATAGTCTTTTCACTCATTAATCTAACCCTATAGTTTAGTTTTGATTTTAATGTCGATCTTTTCCTATCCTAGATTCATCATTCGACTTCCTTTGATTTTCGTGCTCCTATCCCTTTGGTTAATCTTCATAAACATTCTTGTCAACTAGCTTTCACAAGCATCTTGGAGATTTGATTGATTTGTTCATCCTTTCATTTTAAAGCAAAAACGAATAACAAGCAAACAGAACTAATGCTTAACTTATCAGGAACATATTACCACGCATTAAGAAATAATTTAAAACTCTTTAGACTTTAAGAAAAAGGATAGGAGAAATTTCCATGGTAGGTGGGCTAGGAACAAGCGTCCAAACATTATTACACCAAATTATAAATGATAAATTAGTCAGACTTTGTAACAAGTCACTAAGTTATGTCCAATTTTGGTTGTGAATCAATTCGAGATTAACAAAATTTTGGGTCCTATCAATTTTGACAAAAATGTTTGAGTTCAAATTGAACGATTATGAAATTAACAAACCAAACAAGATTTAATTAAATTCGAGTTCGATTTTTAAATTTTATTTCGAGTTTAGTCTCGAACTTTAAAAAACTTGAGACCTATTCAACTTTGCCAACCTCCTCCAAATTAAGTTCTTAATCAATATTTACATGAATAAAGTAAATGGAAGTGGCTTAAAGCTAAAACATTTATAATTTTTTCATTACCATTAAATTTTAACTTCGTGCTAACTTATAAGTACAATACTATGATGTAACATTTTCATAATTCAGTATTATTATAGATAGCAAGCTCATGACCTATTTTCTATTATATTTGTTGCACTTAAAATGAGCATCAAATTATGGTTCTGAGTCTCGGGATCATTTGTTTATGAGCTGTTCTTATGTGAAATTCATTTGGAAGGAGCTGTTGTTGGCT
>JANZLC010000009.1:24092133-24116503 GCA_026413385.1 Erythroxylum gracilipes
TAAAATCTAAATTCTTATAAGAATATTCAACGAAATACTAAGATATATAATATTTATACCCTTATAATTTTTTTTAAAAGTCATTTTACACATAAACAGCTAATACTGAACAACTGATTTTACCAAACAACTATAACAAACAGCTAATGTAATCTGCTGGTAAAATCAGTTGATATAATCAGCTAACAGCTAATGCAATCCTCTGATTACCAAACAGGACCTTAGTATTAGTTGTTGATGTGTTAAATGACCTCATGAGAGCATGATCTAAGAAAAATATAAGGGCATAAATATTATATTTCTTAGTATTTCGTTGAATATTCTTATAAAATTTTGATTTAGATATTTAATTTTACCAAAATTAAGTTTATAACTTTAATAATAATAATAATCCAACGTTAAATTCTCTATTAATATAAATGATGTAGCAAGTTACATCATATTAATATTTTTCATATAATATGTATACATGTTATTATTTAATAAATTAAAAAATATAAATCATAGCATGATATAGATAGAATATATAATAGTTATATACTAAAAATATTGATTTGATGTGACTGTTTATAAAAAACTTAATATTATGATATTTTTAAATAAAAACTAATATTTAAAAATTAAATAAAGATTAAAAAGTTTAATTGAACCTTTCATTATATTCTTCCAAACTTCACGACATAATTGTACGATAAAAAAAGCCTTTTAAAACACACAAAATAAAAGTAGAGAGTAAAGTAAAAAATAATATTGTCGTTAAACAAACAACTAACTCCAAAAGCTACTCTTATGAAACTTTTAGAAATCAACTTATTGGAGTTAAATAACCTAACGAATAAATCATTTACCAAACTCATCAATAGCTTTTTAAGATAGTTAAAAAGCTAACTTTTAATCAATAAACTAAAAAAACAGCTGATAAGTTGTTTGTCAAACACCTCTATTATCTTAATATTAAATTTACAAATCAAAATTGGCAGCAATAAGTACCCCCAAGGGAGCTGATTTTGATAGACTTATACTAAAAAAAAAATTATGTAAACAAATATATACATTAAAATAATAATATAATAATAATTAAAAATAAAGTTAACTAAAATAGACATTGATAGTAATAATAAATAAATAACTAAATATGTATAAATAAAAATATAAAAATAAGTAATAAAATAAATAAACATGATAAAAAAATAGTTAAAAAACACAAATAAAAGAAACGATAAACAAATCGCACAAAACATTATAGATCAAAATGATATTGTTTTAGTTAATTACATTAAAACTGTTTCATTTTAAAATAGCCGGAACTGTCATTCATAATCTGACCCTTGTTTTCATCTTAAAGAAAATAGGATAGCCTAAGAAGAGTAACCATGTGAAATTCTAGAAAGAACAACTTAGTCACTCAACTGTACCTTAACCAAAGATCTTCAGACAGGTCAAGTCGGGCTTTGCAAGAGACAGACAAGCCGATCTGACTCGGCCTGCATCATCTAAAATTAACATGCAAATTACTTAGACGAAACCAAATTGGACTTGGGGTCAAACTCAAACCCGCTGGCCCAAGAATTCAATAATACCAAGCTATGTGTGCTTGAAGGGACATTAAAGCAGAATCTGTAATACCCACATTGCATCTCAGCTAAAATTGAAGGATGGAACTCATTAAACTTGTGAAGGGAAGGCTAATGCATGGAGTAGCAAAATCTAAGGATAAGAAGAAGGAAAGTTAACAGCAATATAAGATATCATTCAGTTTGCAGGAAGTCATATACAGAAAATGACTGTACATCAAAGACAGATGGAAATCATAAATAATACTGCGCATGACAACATAAATGTTCTTAGAAGCCATGGAATCATAAATGCCTCCCAAAAGTGTTTTCTCCACTGTACGTTACATAAAGAAACCCATCATCGTCCTTTTTCTCATCATAGATCTTAGACAATACTGATCCTGCAAAATTATTTGAAATACTCAGATAACTACCCGATTTTGGAATAATACTCTGGAGTAATTTTAACGAAAAACAGCATGATTGAAAGAATAATCACTCGAGAATTTTGTTCGGAATAATATTTCACACCATTTAACCAAATTTTATAAAGAAAAGGTTCAAACTGATAGTATGTACATGTAGTGAATTGGTAATTGTCAGTATATATAGAGCGAGAGCGAAAGGGAGAGGGAGAGGGAGAGGGAGAGGAAGAGGGAGGTGTTACCGGTTGGTGGGAGAACATTGTCAACAAATATGAAGATAGCCTTTTCTGCACTGAGTTTAATTCTCTTCCGGATTACATAAACAAATTGTCCAACTGTAAGGTCAGCTGGGACAAGGTATCTGTACAGGTTTCAACCGAATCAATAAATAGAAATCACTCTCAAGCATTTAAGTTCCAATATCAACCAGCATGGAATGGATTCTTACTTTTTCTTGTCAATGTTGGGAATATCACTTCTCTCAGCCTTCTCCACAATTACCTAAATTGGAAAAGAGTTGATAAGCATTGAACACAAACTGGGAAATGATGTTAAGAGATTGCAAATATCAAATAAGAATCTAAAATGAACATAGTATCTAAAATACCAGACAAATCTTGTTGGAAAAACACAACTGGTGAAGACTACAATTGAGGTCAGATCGCAAAGCAGAACTGAAATCAAAGCATGTTTACGACATCTGGGGAAATAATCAATTGTCCCTCATGGAATATTAGTCTTTATATTATCAATTTACTATCCAAAGTTTAACACAAACAGCAATTACAAATTTCATCCTGGACATCTAATGGGATCTGCCACAACTTTTACTTTAGTTTGCTGATGAAAATTTCCAAAAGCTCATGTGATCTTTAAAACAATTATCCACTGGTAACAGATACTACTGACAGAGTGTTTCTGCAATATATAAATTCGACTAACAAATGCAGATCCAGGTAACAGTAGATGCATAGGTTTCGGACAATCTTACTACAGAAACAATCGTCACCACCGTGTAAAAAGCAACACAGAATTCATAAAAGTCAACAATTCTTCATAATACCAGACCAATATCATTTAAGAGGTTAAAGTGGTCGAAAAAATCAACAATAGTAGCACTTTTGCGTTCCATCAATCTTCAAAATGCATCAATCAAATTACATTAGCTTCAATTACGAAAAAAAAAGAAAAAAAGAAAAAGGCTTAAACATAGTTGTTAAGAGTTTGATTCATTCTGAGGGTATAAATAATTCAAGGAGCAGTAAACTAAGCCCAAGAGCTAGAGACAAAATCTCACTGGAATTCTATCTGGGTATTTCTCCCTTATTCTTGAAGACTCAGCTTGCCTCTTCTCTGCAAAAAAGAACCATAGATTTTATCAGAAATCAGGAACCCAAAAAGAGAAGATATCTTTCTCTGTGGTCACCAATTAAAAACAGTTAAATTCAGACATGGGAAACCAAACAATCATCAAGAACGTACCGAAATCATGCTCCTGCTTGAAGTAGCTTTTACCCATGTTATCAAATAGTTCTGCAAACATTTTCCAGGAAAAAAGAAAGAAAAGAAAACCCCTCAACAGATTGAACGGAACAGAACAGAAATACCACAAGAATCAAAATTTCCTAGCAACCAAACAGCTCAAACATACAAGGAAAACAAAGGGCCATACGAACGAAAGACTTACTTGGGGAACAAGGACGAGGATCGGAACAACTTGACCCAACTTGGAGATAAAGTCAGGACTTCGTATTATTGTGTTGGTTATGTAGATAAAGCCATTATTTAACAGGCTTCGGATTCTTCTCCGTTAATCTTGTGGAGAAATTAGGTAAAGTCACCAATTAGCTTTCGCCACGTGTGGGAAATAACATTATTATATTTGGAGAGGCAAATTGCTTCCGAAGAATCTGAACTGCTATTGTTACGGATTAGGTTTTGTTACACGCTGTCATAATCGACGTATTCAATTGCCACGTGTATGTGACACATTTAACTGATGAGTGCCGCCCAAGGTTGTTGAACTTAGGGTGTTGCGTATTTGAATTTGCCAGTTCACAAGCTCTTGCTCTGTTTTTACATATTTTCTTATTCACAATTTGATTTTCTGCTTTAGAATGTTAACTTTGTTTGGAACTCTTTTTTGTATTTTACTTGAGGAATTTCAGCTATTATTTTTATTGCTTATTAAGTAAATTATTTAATGTATGTGATAATTTATAAATTATGTATTATATTTTAACTTTTTAGTTATTTAAATTTTTTTAAAAATAAATTATTGTAATTTATAATAAAAATTTGTATAAAAACAAGAAGATTTTAACAAAATTAGCTGCCAAACATATCTTAGAACACATTGCAAGGAGGGATGACAATTTTTATCCCATAAACTTAAATTTAGTTGTTTTTAATGGACCGATCATCGGCTAAGCCCTCGCTTAAATTGATTTACGACTCAATTATTCTAAGCAAAACAATATCGTTTTATTTAAAAAAGTTAGGTCTCGAGTGGACTGGGCCTAGGCAGCTTAAGCCTGGACCCAATTAAAAAAATTACGTTGTTCTATATTTTAAATTTTTAAAAATTGGCAAGTACACAGAGGCAGAATAAAACCGATTAATAGTAGAAAATATCAATATTTTAAAAACTTAATCGATATATTTAAAGTTTAAAATGTTCAACCAGTATTAGACCGTCATAAAATCGATTAAATATTGTATAAAACTAAAGAATTTAAAATATTATTGAAAGAGATTTTTCTTATCTATCAAAAAATTTGAAGCTTAATAAAAAATTTATTAATTGAAAATTTTATTAAAATAAGTTTATAAAAATTGACCGATTAATTACAAACTTGTTATCTTTTAATAATTATTATTATGAAAGTAAATTTTACCAAAAATTTTAAAACTAAATCAAAAATAGGACAATTAAAAGTTTTTATAGTTTAACCAATCGAACCGGTAGAATTTTTTAATCATAATAAAATATACATTCAAATATTAACCTTTGACATAGAAGGACTAAGTTTTTTAGTACACATATTATCTTCCGTCATTACACTATCCAAATTATAGGATTAATATTTTTAATTTAGATAATTGATAAATCAAATATTTAAAATTAAATAAAAAATCTTTGTTTTATTAATATTTACAAATTCAATATTGCTATTATCGATTCACTTCTCTAAATTATTAAATTAAAAAATAATTTCTAATTGGGACTCTTCAACTTTTAAATTGAAATTATTCGGAGAATGTATTTGATAAGGTTTGATTAGTATTTTAGAAGCAAGATTGGGCTATAATAAGTGTTAAAGTACATAGGAGTATAAGCTAACCACCGAGCACCAAAGTCCAGTCGTATTAAATACTTGGTGATATTATTGAGCCGTCCTTTAGAGTCTCACAAGTTAATCTGGATGTGATAATGGCTCAAAGATATTACCGACAGTTCAGGTCCATTTAAAACACATTGTGAATTAACAAAAAAGGGGGTTTATTATCAAAAAAATATTTAAATTTTTGCCAAATTTTTAATTATAGCTCGAATTTTAAAATGTAGTAATAAAATGTCTAAATTTTCGCAATTTTTTTAAATTATAACCCGAACTTTAAAATATACCAATAAAATGCTAAAATTTTTATTTTTTTTCAATTATAGCTCAACGTTAGTGTTTCCGTTAAGTTTGTTAATGTGACTTATTACGTATTTTATAAATCTTAACTATTAATACACGACAACCAAAATTAATACAACAAATAAAGAATAATGAAACGACGTCGTTGTTTAAAAATAAACTAAATCAAATTACGTAGCTCTGATGACCTTATGCTTTGATTTTAATTTTGTTCCTTTATTTTCACTTTATTTTTTAAACACTCTCATCCTTTGATTTTCATATTATACAACGTCGATGCTCTCAGAGTAAGAACATCAAAAGAACAAATTAAAAATGAAGAGCTTATTAGTACAATACGTTGTAATGAGATAGTAATTTGGAGTGTTGGAAGAATAAATAGGAAAAAAATGCAACGAAATAACAAAAAAAATGTCAGACTAAAATTAAAAAAAAAAGTTTGAATATTTTATTACCTTTTTTTAATTTAGGATAGAACTGAAAAATTTTAAATTTTAAATATTTTATTGTACTCTTTAAATTTTAAATTAAAATTTAAAAATTGACGAAAATTTAAAAAACTACGAAGCCGTCGTATCCACAAAATAATTTTGTATATAAACCTATTTTCCCGCTCTAATTACCATTTTGGCTTCTGTTTCCTTTATGTTTCTCCTGCTGTTATCCTCTTTCTTTCTCTTTCTTCTTTGTTTTTGTACTTTGGAATGGATTATCTTATCTCGGTTTTCGATCAATGTTCTCCGATTGGGCATGCAATCGAAAAATTTTCGAGAAGAAAATGAAGAAATATATGGTAGATCTCGAAACCTAACCAAATCATATTCAGGTATATTTTAGTCACCGGGTGATCAAATTGATAGAGTGGAAAATATAGAATTAGAAGATTTTGTATTTAAATCTTTCTATTTACATTTTTTTATTGAATTTTTCGTATAAGGCATGTTTAATGTGAAGTATCAAATTGACGTAATTTGTAATTATTACGTCAATCCTAAACTTTATCCCGTACGCATCTAAAATATAGCTGCTACAATTATTTTATTTTAAAAAAACTAAAAAAGAAGGTATCTCTTAGTCCCATTTGACGGGGATTGTGCATTAGGTGACAGAGAGAAGGACGTGATTTAAGGAATTATGAGCTAATTCGTATATCCTTTTTAGACGTTCTGTTCTTTTAGTCCTCGATCATGCATTTCGGTTGTATGTGATCCCTAAGTATCCGCAACTTTAGGCATATAGTGGATGAGTTCTCACAAATAATAGCCTTATAAGTACTGGGTTGGTTCCTAACTTCAACAAAGTCTAGTATCTACTCCACTGATAGCTACTGGATAACTTTAACTATTGGGCCGCCCCCTAACTACAACAATAGCGACTAGACTGGTAATTACTGAGCTGACCCTTAATTAAGTTGGCCCCAAACTACCAACCTGGTAAGTATTGAGCTCCCCGCTAGCTACTAAGTAGATACTAGATTAAGCCTCTATTTAATTAGGCTTATATTAGTAGAATGTTTATTAGTAAAGTTTTTTTCGGTATATTTTTTAGATTTTTTTTAAGAAGTTAGTTGACTAAAACATAGTTTTTTTAAAAGAACTTCGTACAATAGACTGTTTGGTAACATAAAAATAAAATATAATTTTAATTTTAACTAATTTTTTTGTAATAAAAATTATTTATGCATATAAAAATTATTTCAAGTATATTAAAAAATATGCAAAGCATAATATATTAATTAGTATATAATTTTAAATCATATGAAACATAAATGAAAATATATCTAACCAAATCTTTGATATGAACTATAAAATAAGTAAAACTAATATCAAAAATAAATATTAAAACATATAAAAAGTCAAATAATATTATATAAAAGATGAGTTTATAGATATTGTAGAAATTATGTGTAAAACATAAGGACAAAAGGGACTAAAAATAGGCTCATTAATTGATATGAAAAATTTACCCGAAAAACTATTTGAGAGGTTTTATTAAGAAGCTTCTTAAAAAACTGTATTTTGATTGCCAAAAAAATCATATCTATTAAAGAATTCCTTTTTTATTTTACAGCAAAATACCTATTTTTCTTTTAAAAGACTTTTGTGATGAAAAAAAAGTATTTATTAACATCCCAAAAGTTCCAATTATTTACTAATAGTTACCGAGTTGTAGGTAATAGTTACTACAATCAAACACCAACTTAATAAATTGAGTTCAAGTTGAGTTATTATAAATAATTATGTTGAAAAATATTTATTAAGTTAAAATCCAAAATCAAATCTAAACTTGAATTTAAATATCTGAATTGAAACTAATTTACCATCCAAATTAGTCCAACATACACTCAAAAGAAGAAATATAGAGTATATATATAATAAACCTTATAGGAAATATGAATTGTGTTGTGCCTGAAGGCCTACAATATCAGGAGATACAAATCCAATTGGGCTATATCATCGATAACTTTAATACATGTCAAGAATATCTCCTACAATGCATTAGGCCCATATACAAACTATATATAAGCCCTATTTAGATGTTTGAATTAGAAACCTTTTAAAACCCATATTTTGGACTACAAATATACTTCTTTCTGTTATTAAATGTTTTAAAAATGGGATATAAAATTAAATCAGTAAAACAAAAAAATTAAAAGGTTTAATTGATATTAATTTGTTATAAAACTAGCTAAAAATTAAATAAAATTAAAAAATTAAAATATGATTAAAAGAGATTGTCATTACCTATCGAAAAAATTAAAGTTTAATTAAAAAGATATTTTAAATAAAAATTATTTATTTATTTTAATTTATAAGATCTTATTAATTAATAAAAATTGATAGACTAGATAATTCTAAAGTAAATTAACCGAAAAGTTAAAAATCAAACAGAAAAATTAAACGGTTCAAAGTTTTAATGGTTAAATCGATTGAACCAGTTGATTTTTTAATTATACCCGTTATTAATCTTGGAAGTAAGTGGTTAAGAGGAATATATATATACATATATACATATAAATAATTTAAAATATGATTAAAAGAGATTGTCCTTACCTATGGAAAAATTTAAAGTTTAATTAAAAAAGATATTGTTAAATAAAAAGAAAATAATTTTTTTAATTTATAAGAACTTATTAAATAATAAAAATTGGTAGACTAATTAATAAGTTGATCATTCTTAATAATTCTAAAATAAATTGAACCAAAAAGTTAAAAATAAAAAAATTAAACAATTTAAATTTTAATGATTAGATCGATCAAACTAGTTGATTTTTTAATTATTCCCGTTATTAATCTCGGAAGTAAGTAGTTAAGACGAAAACTTGGGTCATCTTTGTTGTTCATTGTCTTGACTTTCCACACACACTATATATATATATGTGTGTGTGTGTGTGTGTTTTGTCAAGACAATGAACAACAAAGATGATCCAAGTATGTATATATATATCAGTCGCGGCTCTTCAAAATCAAGGACAAGCACCTATGGATTATTCAATCCATATGTGGAATGTCAAGACAATGAACAACAAAGATGACCCAAGTTCATGGTATGAAGAGGCATAAAAGTCAAACTTCAAGAGCCAAGACAAGCCAACCCACCAGGCTATATAATTTCGTGAGACGCAAGAACATGCGGATGCCTCAGATTTCCTACTTTAACTCCACCTTCTTTTCATTAAAAATTGTCTCGCAGGCAAATATGTCAGAGACCTCCCAATATATTATGTTTATAGAGGCAAGACGCCAACGTCAGCCTCAAATGTTTCTCACACGGTAAGAACAAATCTCCGGGATCACATCTTCTCTGCAGTTTACCTTCTGCTAATCCCATTTTATGACGATTTCTTCCACATAAATATATAAGACTTAGAAGAATTTGTGATGAGATCGTCTGAAAGAGAATTAACACATAATTATAAGTACAAAAGATCTTATCCTTAAATTTTTCATAGTCTCTTTTTTCAAATGGTTAGTGTCACATAATCATTTAAGACTTAAAGGAAATTATAATTTATGTATTACTATATACATTAGTAACTAATTGGCTGCACACAAAGTAAGAACTCAAAATTCTACTTTTATGAAAATAAAAGCTTTGTTAGGATAGGCAAAACTTTAGGGTTTGAGTTGCTTGAGATGTGGGTTGTCTTGAGAAGAGAGAAAAGAACTACTTTTGGTCATACCTTTTAGCAAGCAAAGCAAAGCCAAGTAAAGAAACCAAAACATGATATGGACATACAATACATTGAAATTTTGGAATAGAAAACTCAAACAAGGGAAGAGAGAGAGTGAACTAACTGAGTTTATATATATATATATAATTTTGGGACACTTTACACTTCATATAGGTGAGGATGTTGTTAGGCTTTCACATGGGTTGGGAAGGCACAAACTAGGTCATTTTCCTTACATGTCCAAATCATGGTTCCCTATAAATAATAAGGGTGTCCTTGTTTGGTAGGTACAAAGAGAAAAGAATGGGTATGAAATAAAAAATAAAATTTGGTAAGAAGTTATGATAGGATGACTTATACCTTTATTCTTAATTTTTGGACATTGCTCAATTCCTCGTATATTTTGACACGCATTTATTATTAATGACAGTCTAACGCTTTTTTTTATTTGTCTTTCTCTTTTATCGTTCTTCAATATCCTCTGTTTTTCAATATAGTAACGTTGCCACCATTATTTATTCCTACCCTATGACCCAAAGCAATGCTTGATTTTTTCTTGTTTAGTAAAATTTGTTATTCTTTAACTAATAATATTATTAATTAATTAATTACAATATAATTCATTCATTAATTAAAATATTGTAATTAATTAATTAATTACAATATCATTAATTAATTAATTTCAATATAATTCATTCATTAATTAAAACATCGTAATTAATTAATTACGATATAATTAATTAAAATATTATAATTAATTTATTAATTATATTATAATTAATTAGTTACAATATGATTACCTAAAATATTATTTAATCATTAATTAAAATATTGTAATTATTTAATTACAATTTAATTAATTAAAATATAATTACTTTTTATTTCTCAATATTTTTTACAAACCCCTTTCTCTTAACTAACCATCATAATTATAATGATAATATTCATTCTCATTTCTCACTATATTCATTCCCTCATACAAACTAACCGCCCCTAAGACATAAGGAGTGTTTGATTAGTTAGTATGAAAAAAAAGAATGATTAACTAATGAAAAAAATACTTAGTAATATATAATGATTGAATGAACATTATTTTTATCTCTTTTTGAGGCAATATTTCATATCTGCCAATATATTAAGTAATAGAATTCATACTCATTTCTATTGTTCATTTTATTCATTATAATTTATATTATCAGTCTCTCAAGTGAACCAAACATACTCTTAGATATGAAGAAACTCCTACGCACTTTCAACTATCTAATCAATTCAAATAGTTCGATTTTAAAATTTTTGAACTACTTAATTTTTTAATTCAATTTTTAACTTTCTGATTTGATTTATATTAATAATTCTCGTTATTAAAAATCAATCAATTTATTAATTAATCAATTGATTTTTGTAAACTAAAATAAACTAATTTATTTTTACTTAACATTTCTATTAAACTTTAAATTAAGGACAATTTTCTTTAATCTTATTTAAATTATTTAATTTTATTCCACATTTAACTAAATTTATAATAATTTAATAACCATCAAACCTTTTAATCTTTAAATATGTTCGAGTATCGATTCTACTTCTAATTCGGTTCGCTTAAAGACAATGTTTTAAAAATCAGACCGGATCGGCCGGTCCGACCGGTCCGACCAGTGACCGGTCGGTGATCCGGTTCGGTTTACCCTTTAAAATCGGTGTCTAATTGGACCAGTCCGAACCGGTCAAACCGGTCAATTGACCGGTTTTTGACCAGTCCGACCGGTCCAACCGATCAGACAATTTTTTATTTTTTTATTTTTAAAATATTTTAAATTTTTTAAATATTATATATAATTAAATATAATTATTACATCACACCGATTCGACCGGTGGTTAAACCGGTCGAACCGGTCAAACCAGTGACTAATAAAGCTACCGATTCAATGATCGGTCCAATTTTCAAAACATTGCTTAAAGATATTGCTTTCAACTCCCCTTGATACCCTTTTTTGGGTTTCTATTATTGTGTCACAGTGATCATGTCCACTTTCATGATTATCTTCTCATATGAACAAGAAAAAGGAGAGAAGGAACGTAAAACTAAATTTACTGTTTTCTCTTGACACTATGGTAGGCGAGACAGTAAAAACATGGAAACTGAAAGTTACATTTTGGATGAGAGACGAACATATTTGAGCGTGTTATTAGAAAACTGAGAATAGAACACAGATAAAGTCTACGAGAGCTCTAAGCCCGTGTCCCACCCTTTAATGGAATTGTTTCTTCATTATATGATTTGACTGACAGTAACGCATTGCCTATCTCGTTCACCCGACTTGAGTGTGGGTTTACCAATGTTTTAATTAAAACTATTTTAATAAAGTTAAAATCTTTTCAATATTAAAAAATAATAAAACTTAAAAAATTTAAAGAAGAAAATTATCTTTATGTTTGAAAAACCTGAAATTTAATTGAAAATAAAATTATTAAATAAAACTTAATTAATTTATTTTAATTTATAACAATTTGTTAATTTATAATAGTCATCAATAATTAATAAATCAACTAATTTTTAATAATAAAATTATTAAAATAAATTGAATCAAACGTTAATCAATTTAACATTTTTATAATTAAAAAGACTAAACCAATTTAATATTTTAATAATTAGTGTTTACTCGATAAAAATTGCAAGCTAAAAAAGGTTTTGTTTGGCCGAGGGGTTAGTAATGAAATGAGATGGAACGTAACACACTTTTATTGTTTGGTTGAAAATTTTATAATTGAATGAAATATAATGGGATGGAATCGAAGGATTTTAAGTTACGCTACATTCCATCATAAGCAGTGAAAATAAAAATCTTCTGATTCGAGTGATTTATGATGTAACGTAAACTAACAAATACATACTACCTAATATACCCTCAATAATTCTTCTTAATACCGACTGTGACTAATTCAAAATATTAATGTATTAAATAGAATATAATAATATTTAATACAATAAATTTCATTAAATAATTAATAAAAATATTTTATATATTAATAATAAATTTTATTATATATAATAAAATAAAATTGTATATTTTAAAAAAATTATTTATATTTATATTTATATAAAATATATACAAACAAGAATAGTTTTTTATATGTTTCCAAAAAATACCACAAATTGCATTATCATCTCTTAAACAATAATGAAAAAAATGTATGAACGCTCAGCTTTGGTTTATTTAAATCAACTTGGTGTTTTGGTTGAGTGACTTGTTTAATCATATTCAATGTACTTCCTCTCATTGTTGCCTCTGCCCCTTCATTCTTAAATACATCCTGTTAAATGATGAGTTTTAATTTTTTAATTGGCTATGGCCCATAGGAGGTGCATTGTTTAGTCTCAGTGTTAAGTAGGTGACTTTGCATTTTGTTTAATAATGTAATCAAAGTATTTTGTCATATAAATATATAAAACGGTGAACTTGTTTTTATGTATTTTAATAATTAAAATTTTAAATTAAACAAGAATCTCAATTCAATTTATAATTACCCTAAATAAAATTTAAATGTCCGCAAAAATAAAGTTTTAATTAATGATTAAAAAATCAAACCGATTCGATCGATTTAATTATAAGAACATTAAATCGGTCAATTTTTTAATTTGATTAGTTTTAATAACTTTAAACGTTCAATTAATTAATAAACCGACTGGTTTTATAAAATAACTCGTTTTTATAAATCATAATAAACTGATAAATTTGTATTTAATAATCTTATTTTTAAATAAAATTTAATTATTTCGACAAATAATAATAATCTTCTTCTTTAATTATATTTTCAAATTTGTTATATATTAAATTAATAATGATCTAATAATAGTCACACTTTTAAAATTTAAACTCACGCCCACCTAGAGCCCTATTACTCTGTGTCCAAAAGTTGTCTCTATGCCTATATTACAATACAATACAAAATGCTTTTGACACTTGATTAGGGTTCACAGACACTAGCCATTGAATAGACAGGAAACACTGCGACATTAATCATCATAAGAGTTCAATATATGATTAATACCAATCCAATAGTTAACCTCTTTTTAAACGCATCCAATCTTTTGATCCATATATTTTATCTGAGGTTTATATAAATATATAGATAAGGTTGAATGAAACATGATAAGAGCACTATAATCAGAATATGACATCTGATCCCTACCTTAAAGACGGTTCAATTTTTTAATAATATAAAATTAATAAGTTGTCAAATCTAATTATAATAAAGAAGACTGTAACATGCGAGAGTTCTACATCTTAATTCATGAGTAAAATTATTTTAAGTTATTAATTCATGAGTAAATATTTTAAAAATTAAAAATAATTTTTAAAATTTCTGAAAACTCCTTATCTTAAAATTGGGTTAAAAATAATAACAAAATAAAACGAAGTGAATATCACATTTATACCAATCAAGTGTTATTTACATAATGATTAAACTAAACTCTTAAACTTGAATCGAATTAATTAAATTTAAACTAAATTAATAATTTATTATAATAATTTTAAATTATTTATTTAAATCAAATCTAATTAGTTTGAGTCAAGTGTAAGATTTAAGATGGATTAACGTATTATTAACTTTAATTAGTCTGTATTTAATATTTAGACCACATGTGTTTCGTCATTAATTTTGAACCAAAATTTATAAAAAGAGTTTTTTTAAAAATTGAAAATTGAAAGGAATTCTTTTGAAAAATTTTAAGCTTGAGAAAATTTCTTAAACTATAAAATATGTTTATATCTTTTACCCCTAATTTATTAAATAATTTGATTAAAATATATAATTTATTAAACACATTTGTTTAGAATATATCTATAATGAGAGTTTTAATTATCTGCCATCAAATTTAAAGAAAAATTAAGGGGACACTTGATTCACAAAGGACAATGGGAATGAGAATATGAATAAATATAAGGAATGAGAATGGATATAATAATTATAATTATGATGGTTGGTTAAGATGAAGGAATGATTACCATTACCATTAATGACGGTTTATTTGTTAAAAATGTTGAGAAATAAAAATTTGTTAAATTTTTGTTTCATATCAAATTTTAAATATATTTTAATTGAATATTTTAAATTTATGCACCCTATTTATAATAACAAAATATTTAGAATCAAGTATATTGCGATTTTTCTTTTCCAATAGCTATTGAAGGAAAAAAACTCAACATTAACATATCTTAGTTACGTAATATTCTCAAAATATAGTTTAATCATCCAAAATATTGTGCAATTCATCGACACAATCATAATATCCACCATTCTATTGCTATAGTAAAATCAAGTAATAAAGTTTAATACAATTTACATTCATCTGATAATATAAATGATGTTATATTTTAAGTAATTAATGAATAATATTTTAATTAATTACAATATAATTAACTAATTAATTAATCATATTTTAATTAATTAATTAAATCTTAATTATATTTTAATTAATTAATTAAATCTTAATTATATTTTAATTAATTAATTAAATTTTTATCTTGATTAATTATTTTAATTAATTAATTAATTATATTTTAATTATATTTAATTAAAAATTTAAAAAATATTAGTATTGGTAGGAATTAAAACTATTCCTCCTACACATGGAGGGTATGAATTATTACCTAAAATTTAGGTACGAAAAAACTATTCAATCAATTATAATAAATAATCAATTATTACTATTTATTTTTTCTAATAATTTATTTTCATGCCCTTTACTCAAGCACCCTTAATATGATAAAAAGGAAGACTTAATCTCACATTTTGCTGAGAGTGGACCAATCATGTTAACCATTTTCACTACTTTTACTTTTGACCCCAACTAATATAAGATGGTTAGTCAATAAAGACTCTCATTTTGACAACTTGACCCTGAAATCCAACTTGATTTGTGAAAAAATTCAGTCTTTCCGATAGGATTCGATCACAGCCGCACATTTGTAACTGGAGCAAATGAATCTCAACGATTATACTACTGTCTTGATATTTTCAAAACCCCTCAAAAAGCCTCACTCATTATCTCCAGTCGTCAGATTCAGTTTCGAAAAACAGGCCAGCAGAGCCTGTTTCAACAAGATTACGACAATGTCCCTGGATTTTACCATTCCTGAAGGACACAGAACTCGTGCTTGACTGCTGCTTGCTCTGTTTGTGAGAAGGGCATTTCTGGAAGTTCAAGCGAAATTACTACAAACAGTCTGACCGAGATCAACTTTTCTCTGTTTCGTTGGTCTTCGTAAAAAGGAAATAGTTAACAAAAGAGACCCAACCGAAATGCGAAGGTCACGCACTCTTAGGGGAGCGTAGATTTTTTACATCCAAAATTAATTAAAAAAATCATTTATTTTTTTAAAATTAAAATATTATTTTCTAAAATTTTAGTTAAAAATAATCACGAATTATACATGAATTAATTAAATTAAATTAAATTATTAATTTATTATAATTTCTTTAAATTATTAATTTAAGTTAAATTTAATTAATTTTTATTTCATAAATATAACACATTATTCATGTGATAATATTTATTGTATTAATAAAATTTGATTATTATTTTTTTGAATACCCTACTTACAAGAAAGGCTAGCAAGGAATTGAACGTGAGACCTAACTGAAATCAAACCTCGCTCTCAACCATCGAACCATTCAATAAAAATCTTGCAAATATATAGAGTATAGTAAAGTTTAATAGTACGTAATTTTACCTTTATTTATATACCATTAATTTATAAATAATATTTATAAAATTACGTTTTTAATTTTAAATTTATTATTAAAAATTTAATTGAAAATATATTTTTATTTAAATATTTATTTATTAATTTAAATATGATTAGATCTAATTTAATTTAAATTAATTGAATTTGGCGTGATAGACGCAACCTCTAGGAGCGTGGGAAATGTTCGGTAAAAGAAGCAGAAGAGGGGGAGACAAATATGTCTGAGAGACAAAAGCCACACAAAAGAAAAAAAAAACTATTTAAGAAAATGAAATTGGAAAGGAAGTTAAGAAACAGAGAGGGTGAGAGAGAGAGGAGAGGCACTTTACCACTTTTTTATGTTGCACGCATCCATAGCAAAAAACAGAAGGAAGACAGAGTACTACAAAAGCCAAAAAGAAAGGCAATTGAAGAAGAGAAGAGCAAAAAAAAAAGGAGGAGAAAATCACACCCAAAGTTTAGCAACAGAGCCTAGAGGATAGAAAGATGGCAACCGAAAACTTGGGTTTTGTGGTTCTGTAGAGTTCAATAGAGAGAACTAGAGCAGAGCCTGAAAAACAAGAAGAAGAAGAAGAAGCTGAAGGTGTGTGTGTGTGTGTGTGTGTGTGTGTGTGTGTGTGTACTGAAATGGGTTTTCTTATCACCATTCAACTAAAGCTGTCTTCTTTCTTACAGGAACTTTGATTTGGCCAACTTCTTAGTTTTGATTTACATACTAAAATAGCTATTCGTTTTGGTTCAAGCTTTGGGGGTTGTAGTTCTGGATCTTGCTGTTGATTTCTCTTTCTATGAAGGCCATGCCCCTAACCTTTGAGGGTTTTCAAGGGAAGGGGGTGTTAGAGTTCTCTTCTTCTTCTTTAGATTCATTCACTCAACAACATCAACAAGCTCATCAAAACCATCGTCAAGAACAGTTGCAAGAGAAGTGGCAGACCAACAATAGCATTAAGAGCAAGCAAAACTGTTGCTTTGTGGGCAGTGAGCCCACATCTGTTCTTGACGCTAGAAGAAGTCCAAGCCCTCCGACGTCTTCGTCAACGCTGTCTTCTTTCCAAGGAAGCGCTAACGGCGGCGGTGGTGGCAGCGGCGGCGCCTCCACCGACACCACTACTAACGGAGCTGGAACCGCGGTGGTTTCCGGCAACAGCAGCAGCAACAACAACTACCATCCCTCCTCTGTAGATATCAGTACGGAAAAATGCGTGCAACTGGGAATGGAAGATTGGGAGGGCGTGTTGTCTGGGTCTCCTAGTCAAGAGCAGTCGATTTTGAGGCTAATTATGGGAGATATTGAAGACCCATCTCTGGGATTTAACAAACTTTTACCAAGTGGAAGTGGCCCTCAAGATATGGAGTTTAATGGTGGTTTTGGGGTTGTGGATCAAGTTTTTGGCTTTGAGAACATGAGTAATGCCAACTTGATTAGCAACGTTCATGACCCTTCAACACTTCACGGACCATCTTCCGAGTTCCCTCTTCTTAGCAACAATGCGAGGATTAGTTCAGTTATGACCCAACAAAATCCTAATCCTGGAGTTCCTGTCTCTGCTAACAATCTGTTACCCGTTATGTGTCAACAACCACAGCAAGGGATTGAAGCTACTGAAGAGAAGCCACAGATTCTGAATCCAATCAACCAAAGCCAACATCACTTTGGTCAGAATCCGACAATGTTCTTGCCATTGTCATATGCACAAATGCAAGAACACCACCATCTCCTGTCTCCTCCCCCACCAAAGAGGCATAACCAGGGACCCAACTCTCAGGGAGTCCCAAAGATTCCATCTTTTGATCGGAGGTCGGATTTGTTTTTGCAGAGACAGAACCCTCATCACCAACAACAAAACGAGCTTCAGATTCTTCAACAACAACAAAGGCAAGTAGGAATTACAACAAAGCAAAAGCTAATGTGTGATGAATTGGCAATCCAACAGCTTCAGCAGGCGATAATAAACCCAATATGCCAAGCTGCAGAGCTGATCGAAACCGGGAATCTGATACTCGCGCAAGGGATATTGGCGCGGCTCAATCACCAGCTCTCTCTTCCAATTGGTAAGCCTTATCATAGGGTTGCCTTTTACTTCAAGGAGGCCTTGCAGTTACTTCTGCATAACAACTACAACATCAACAACTCTATGATATCCCCTTGTAGTCTTATCTTCAAGATTGGGGCTTATAAAACATTCTCTGAAATCTCACCTATTATTCAGTTTGCCAATTTTACTTGCAACCAAGCCCTTCTCGAGGCTTTTGAAGGTTTTGATAGGATTCACATTGTTGATTTTGATATTGGCTATGGTGGGCAATGGTCTTCTTTGATGCAAGAGCTATCTTTGAGGAATGGTGGTGCACCTTCTCTCAAGATCACTGCTTTTGCTTCTCCTTCATCACATAGTGAGCTCGAGCTCGGTTTGACTCAAGAAAACCTTAGAATCTTTGCTGGTGAAATCAACATGCCGTTTGAGCTTCAAATTTTGGGTCTTGAGTCTTTGAATTCTGGCTTTTCTCCATTGCGCATATCGGAGAAAGAAGTTATTGCTGTGAATCTTCCAATTGGGTCTTTCTCAAGCTACCCATCGATCCTACCTTTGGTGGTTAGGTACGTGAAACAGCTCTCCCCAAAAGTTGTGGTCTCCATGGACAGAGGTTGTGAGCGAACTGACCTCCCATTTGCCCACCACGTAAATCAAACTATTCAGTCATATTCTAGCCTGCTTGAATCACTGGATGCTGTGAATGTGAACTTAGATGCGATGCAAAAGATTGAGAGGTTCTTGATCCAACCATGCATTGAAAAGATCGTACTGGGTCGCCAACGTTGTCCTGATAGGACTCTTCCATGGAAAAGTCTGTTCTTGCAGTCTGGTTTCACGCCAATAACGTTCAGTAACTTCACTGAATCACAAGCAGACTGTTTAGTGCAGCGAACTCCAGTTAAAGGATTCCATGTAGAGAAGAAACAGTCTTCACTTGTTCTTTGTTGGCAACGAAAGGAGCTCATCTCAGCTTCAGCTTGGAGGTGCTGATAATGGCGAGATCAAGGATGTTTCAAACAATTGGTTTCACCAAATTCAATCTTTTGTTGCCAAAAGGTGCCTACCCAGTGTCTTACTCCGGTTTAATTTCTGATCTTGTTCAATCTCCATGTCTGTGTTTCTTCTTCTCATATGCTAATTATGTGCTCTAGGCGTATTATTCCTAATCAAGAATCTGAACATTTTAGTAACTTGATGGATTTGAACAGTTCTCTTCATTTCTCTTCATTCTGGATATTGCCATCAACATCTTGTACTGATTTTTCTTGCTTAACGTGCTCATAGTTTCTTCCTTTTTCTGGTGCGTTTCTTGGTCCAATATTTCCTCACAACCATTACTGGTTTAGTCTTCCATGTTCAATGATTATCAAGTTCTCTGGACTTTGTCTGTCACAACAAGGACAGTCCAAATAGTGTCTCTCCTCCTAAAAAGTTCAATTGGGTCGCCATTTTAAGGAGATTCAAAACCTATCTTCTTACGTTTTCAGTTGTTCAAAAAATGTTGGTCTTGTTGGGACAAAAGCCAACTAAACAGCTTTGTTCACAAGAACGACCTTACCTTGCCAATAGCTTTGGATTAGCAATTGATACGTGTGCACCAACATGTACAAAAACAGCTTCCAAGTTTGTGCTCTTTCTGATGTATGTAATTATGGTATAGAATGATTGAAGATTGCGATATTTCAGGTTCATAGATTCATGGCCTAAATTACACTCTAATTGATAGATTAATTAGTACCACTTAATTTTTAAAAAAGACAAGCTTATTATAATTTGTCCACCAAATGTCTGTTATGGTTGGTACATATCGGCTCGCCCTTGATCTATTTTATAATCCTATGATCAAGTGGCTATTATTTTTCTAATACCTTAATTAGATGATGATGATGAAGAAGATTATGATTTATCCAGCCAAGTCTTGTACCATTATTAGTTTACTTGACAAATAGCTTGTTTAATATTTCCTCTACAAGCTTTCCTCATCAAATCACATGGGTCTCGTATGATTGGTCTCTTGGAAGGATTATTTTTTAAAATAAAAAAAGCTTTCTTTTTCGTTACTTTATTAATTTATCAAAGTAAGCTTTTGCTGAGCGTAAGCTTAATATTAAAGTATAGAGGCCATGTTATTTTGAGTTATGTTATCTTTTTTTAAATAAGTACGGAAATTAATTATTACTAGAAAGCCAAAAACGTCGGCGCTTTAGACAAGGAAGGCGATGGTGGCACTGCAAACAACCTCATAAAGAATGTAATTAAATATTAGTAAGTCTTAATAAGAAACAGTGTTGTGTGTGGTCCATTGTTAGGGACTGAAATGAAGCGGTGGTCCAATATTGAAAGCACTAGTGCTACTAACTAAAAAAAGGTGATAGCTAAGCTTATAAAAATTGTAGTTTTGAAAAAAAAAATGAAATAAGTTAGACGTATGGTTGCGTATTGGTCAATATTTTCAGACTTTATATGTTAGTAGAATTTATACTGAATGTTAGTTATTATTGATTGTACTGAGTATTATTATTACTCGAATTTTGCTAAAATTTTGCTAAAAATAAGGAAATTTGGAAAACTTATTTTGAGATAAATTTTTTTTTGCGTTAAAAATTCAGCACAAATGAGTTAATAATACCTCCTAGGTAGTGGTCGAGTTGGTCAAGTAGAGGAGTATGAGATCAAAATATCTTGTGTTTGATTTCCCTACTTATGTTCTCTCAATAGAGCCTGTCATACATGGTTTGTCTAGTGTGAAGTACCTGATTGAAGTAATTTGCAGGCTATTGCGTCAATCCGAAAATTTACCCAGTATGCATTCAAAAGGTAGTAACTATAGGTTCTTCCGTTTATAAAAAAAAAAGTAATGATAAAATTGATAGACTAATGATCAAATATTATTTTTATAATGATTTAACTCACTTTTAAATTTAAATCAAATCAATTATATTATACTAAATTATTAATTTAAGTTAAATTTAATTAATTTTGGTCTAACTTAAAAATTGATTTAAGAAATTAAAAATTTTATTTTAAATATTAGAAAGTTTTTAAAAAGTATATGGAAGATTTATGTACCCAACGGAGGTTTCCTTGGCTGTGATAGAGAGCAGGGAACAAATACGTACGAGTGATCATCATGGGCACGTGGCTACTTAGAAACGCAGGAACTACGTGGGGCCACAACCCACTCTTTCGAACTCGACCAAGTTTGATGTACCAAACACTGATCCAACGATTGTGACCTGTTGTCTCATGTGTAGCTATTAATGCTGGAGACACTGACACTTTGAAAATGACAAGTGTAAAGATGTACATCTTCCTCGCTCAAGCAACTTGACAAGTGGGACCCAAAAACCAGAACGAATGGTCGCAATCGTAGTGGTTCCACGTGGACGGCCAGCAATGAAGGAACAGGACGTGACGATGTACGAACAGTTTGCTGATCACAGTCCATATCCAAATATCCATGGATGGTAAGAATTGGGAATAGAAGTGGACCCCGCAAGTGCACAGTGATTGGTCAAGGTACACTTGCTTGCTTAATTTGCGATCAGCTACGCTAGTACTACATGGTGCAATGTCAATATCAAGCGATTCTGACCGTTCGATCGTTGCAGTTATGGGATAATTACAGAATGATTGGTCAAAAGTGGGTAATACAAAACGTCTGATTGAATGCTTTTGAGTACGCTGATTGCTTGCTTTTGTTTGTACTTCCTTCTTTCTTTGTTTGCTTGTTGGGTACCGTAGACTTCCAATTTTCCTTACCACCCCAATTTCTACGTCACGTTTTGTACTTCAATTTTGAATATATACAATAATTTATTTAAAGGTCATTTTTTCAATTAAATAATTTAATTAATATTTTTAAATTTTAATATATCTATAATCTCTTTTTATTCATTTCACTGATTATTATTTAAATTTGAGATATTTAAATTATTATACATATTTTTTTACTAATTATATTATTTCATAAAGACTAATTATTTGTTAAATATTACTTAATGTTAAAAGTAAATATCTCAATTTGATTTTTGTCTTCTTAATACATACTTGTGGATTTGTGACGGTGAATAGTTCTAAGAACAATCATTGAAGATTAAGTCAATGGTGCATGTCATTTGCTAACAAAGTCTTCATTACATCAAGTCAAGGAACCACCCAAAAGTCTTAGGTTTATCTATACTTGTAACCCTTTAGTAGTTATTATTTTAAATATCAAATTGTATTTTACAATTTAATATAAACTATAAGCTAACAGACAAGACAGTGAAAATAATAATAAAAGTGACAAAGTGTGAATGGAGTGTTGGACAATTTTGTTCTTTCTCGTAAAGTTGAACAATTATTAATTACAATTTTTTAGTTTTTAAATAAATTAACAGTTAAGTTACGGAATTTGATCCAAATAAAGAATAATAAAGTGACTCAATAAATGATATAGATTAATGGATCGAAGCCTAGGTAGAAAATGAATCCTTTTTAATATGGATCTGGTCTATATCGACCTTAAGATGGGGAAGCCCGATATGAAAGCTATGTGAAGGTTAAGGTCTCTTGTAGTTGCTCATATCAATCGTAAGCATAAAGAATCTCTGACCTGTTAAAAGAGCTTACGTATTGAGAAAATTATAAAAAGGCCTAAACCTCGTGTTGGGAAATACCGTTTAGAGTTTGGAATTGGCATCGAAATTAGAGATGAAACCGAAATCAGGTATTTTACGTTACCTTCATTTTTAATCATTTTATATTAATCATGAGTATGTAATAAGGCCTATAACACGGATTATATGAAATATGTTGAACTTGTAAATTTCAATTACATGTAATTTATTATTAATTTTTTATTTTAAGAAAGGGTCATTTTCGTGCTCGAGGAATGTCTTTAGCACGGGGAGAGTTCTCATTCCACTAAAATAATTGAACCCCACATGAAGTTTAGACCAAAAGTTGCCCTTAATGAGGTTTCACCTCACAGTTGAAAGTATGTTTTAATAATAAAATTTTTAAATAAGGCTATATTTTAATTATATTTTAAATTTTTGATTTAATTTATTTCAATAAATATTGTTGTTAAAAAATAATCAATTTATTAATTAATTAGTTGATTTTTAAAAATTAATGAATTATTATTTAACAACTTTTTAATTAAAATTTAAATTCTTCGATTAGTAAGGATAATATTTTTCAATAATATTTCAAATTCTCGATATAGTTTTTAAAATATTAGTTATAATAACAAGTTGTTAGTCTAATTAAAATTAGAAAAATCAATCATTTGAAAATTAATAATAACTATTATTTAAAATAAAAAATATTAGAGTTGATTGTGAAAAAATTAAACTTATTTAATTTTGTAACATTAGCTCGAATTTAAAAAATAACACTAAAATTTTGTACTTTTTAATTTCTAGTAAAAATAGTTTGACGTTAAATTTTTCGTTACATTATATAACATTCAAATTTATATGCTTGTGTTGCGACTACTACATAAGACAAATGTGTCACGCATAAAATTTATTAGATTAATATTTTTTAAAAATTCTACAACTAAATTAAATCTAAATGTTCACATATTTTTAGTTTGTTAAATAAAAATGTTATATGTAACGTCCCAAATTAGGGGTTAGCATATTAAGCAACTTTAGTCCTATTTATGTTCTGTCTCTTTGAAATTTTGGCATGTATTTATGGCATTTTTCGGGTAAGTTGATTTAATGACACTTCGGATTGATTAGGACAATATTAAGATAATTTTAGTAATTTTTGGATATTTCGATGATTTTTAG
>JANZLC010000009.1:24123167-24134670 GCA_026413385.1 Erythroxylum gracilipes
AGTAATAATAAATACAAATTATATAATAATAATAAATTTGAATAATAATAAATTATATAATAATAATAATAATAATAATAATAATAATAATAAACATAATAAACATTAAACAATAGTAGCTAGAGACAGAGACGACTTGTCCTTTGTCCTCCCTTTTTGGAGAGGACAGAAATTTGTGTCCCTGTCCTTCAGAGACAGGGGACGGAAATGCGGAGACAAGAAGCAAACACCTACGGAGACAAGGATTTATCTGTTTTGTCCACTGTCTCCGGAGACGGAGACACTATCCAAACGCAACATTATAAGATAGTTCGAATTCAAACTATACCTCAAGTGAATTTGAGTTGCATAAGTTAAGTTTGAGTTTAATTTTTTTAAAATATTATATTTATTTGTAAATTTTTAAAATTTAAAATTAAAATGATATTTTTAAATAATATAATTAAAAATATATATTAAAACGTTTCGGACCATATTTACCTACAAACACACTCGTTCTTTACTGACGTGGCACCATCAGTAGCACAAGTTTGTTAAAATAATGTGTAATCTAGTACGGAAATAAAATGCTTCAAAACGACGACGAACTAGCAAGGTTAAACTGAACCTCTTCTTGTGTTGGGTTTTGGATTGATGAACGGAAGCGATTTTTGTCAAATTTTGGCGAATGGCGAAGAAAAGCCTCCAACTTAGGCGTGGAGAAGAAGAGGAAAGCAATGAATCGGAAAAGTTAATGAGCGAAGAAGAAGAAGAAGCAGAAGCAGAAGAAGAAGAAGAAGAAGAAGAAGAGGAAGAGGAAGAAGAAGGGACACAGCATCCGAAGAACACAAACGGTAAAAAGCCAATCAGGGAGTACGAGAAACAGAGACTGTCGAGAATAGCAGAAAACAAAGCGAGAATGGAGGCTCTGGGTCTTCACAAAATGTCCTCTTCTTTCATGGGCTCTTCCCAGAAGTTAAGTCAGCGAAAGGGCAAGCGAAAGGTCGCCGACGAAGACGACGATTATTTGCCGAACAACGACGACGACGAAAACGTTAGTGATGAAGATTTTCCCGGTGGTAGAACTTCTTCTAAGCCCAGTAAAAACAAGGTATCATTATACTTGCTTGGACACTGTTGGGTCCAATTACGTGCATATTAAGAACAGTTGTGGTTGTTCTGTTTTCTCTTTTGATATTGGACATTGTTTAGCACTGAAGTGTTAAGGAAGTAGGCCAACAAAATTGAATGAGTTGTTTCAATACTTTACTTGGGTATGTTATTGTTTATCTGTTTTCAGGTTAAGAATAAAGATGACAAGCTTAAAAATAAAGTTCCTGAAAAGAAGAATTTTAGCAGAGAAGATTCTGTGAAGCAACATGATGATGAGTTAACGCAAGTGAGCTGTTTTTTCATTTACTTATTAATCCTATGTTACTTGGGTTCCACAAGAAGTAAAAGCTGAACTTATAGCAATACATTACAGGCGATTGCTCTATCACTTGGAGCAGATAGTGTAAAACATTCAACCTTGAAAGAAAGGAAAGGAAATGGTCGTTTTCAGGAAGATGAAGGAAAAAGAAAAAGAAAGAAATCGGTATTGATATAGTCATTTTCAGACTATGTCTTAATGTATTTTCCTATTTGGTAATACCAATTTTAACATGTTCTCTATGATGTTTCCTTGTTTTTGGTGAACAGTTCAGTAGTCGAGTGAAGATGACTGAGGATGAACTGATCTTACACTTTTTTCAGTTTGATGGTAAATTGTGTACACTTACTCTTTGTTTGTGGTCTGACAAGAGATGCTAAGTCCATAAAGTTTTGCAAAACTCTTGACAAAGATTTCATTTTGTTTTTGGGTTTTAGTTCTTAAAGTCCTTGAAGAGTGATCAAACCCTTAAGTTGGCCAATACTGTTTTGCAGAATTAGGAAGAGGGCTCATAAATAGAAGAGATTTGCAAAGAGTAGCGACTGCTCATGATTTTATGTGGTCGGAGAACGAAGTAGCTGATATGATACATTGCTTTGACAATGATGGAGATGGAAAGGTCAGTTGTTGCTGTCTTTCCCTTCTGTTACCTTTATATATGGTATCTCCTGGGGAATTAAATCATTAGCCATCAATAACTAGTTTCGGTTGGAAGGAAGTTGGTGTTTTTTGTAAGATTGTCCAGCATTTTCCGAACCTTCAACGGTTTCACGGGCTTGCTTCGTGAGCGACCGCTTTAACTTGTGAAGATATTTATGTAAATCAAACATGGTGTAGGAACTTGTAATTGTCATCTTTTCCACTGCTGTGTTCAAGTTGCTTGATGTATTGTTTCTCTCGTTTCTGGAGATTAGAAACACTTTGCTGGTTCAAGTCATATGCTTATATCCTATTCTGCTTTCCATTCACTTTCTTAATGCAAGTTCTTATTGATATTTGAACTCATGCTTGTTTCTTGTGAATTGCAGCTAAATCTTGACGATTTTAGGAAAATTGTTGTTCGGTGCAACATGATTCAAGGATCTGAAGATAATTGATGGTATAAATTCTTGATGACCTGTTCACTGGTTTGTGTTTGTATTTTACTATTTTGAGATTGAGAATGGGGAGCTTGTCCCCAGTGCTGGTTTTGTAATGATTATATGAGAATGGGGAGCTTGTCCCCAGTGCTGGTTTTGTAATGATTATGTATCTTCTTACCAGTTGAGGTAGATCCCAAATGAGGATTATCTTGTAATTTTAAAGTGATGAGTAAGTTAGATTGGTATATATACATGGGTAAAAAATAGGCAGTCCTTTAATCTTTGAATTTTTGTGATTTTTAATTTTTTTAAAAAAATAATTAAAAAATAATAATGAAATAGTTACGAAATAAATATCATACATAAATTAATTAAATACTACTTATATAAAATTTTAATTTAACTCTTAAATTTGAACTAAATTAAGTAGATTTAAATTTAATTAATAATTTATTATAATAATTTTAAATTATAATAATTTAGATTAAATAAAAATTAAACTAAAATTTCATATTAGTAATATTTAATTAATTTATATATGATATACATTTAGTACATAGTTTCTGATATCAAGAAAGAAACGTTGGATTATGCTTTTGGGTGCGTTTTCTTACCCTCTAATCAAGGTGAAAGTACTTGGTAGTGATGAAAACTGACAAGTACTCACAGATCTACTAACAAGCTAAAGCTAAAATCCACAAGTCTGTAGAAGACAAGATTATGAACAAGTCAGCAACACAAATGATTCAGATTGAACTCAGAAACTGCACCCAACAAAACCTCCCGACCTTAGACTGTTGATAACAGGCAATAGTAATAATAAAGAACACTTCCCTCTTAACTGGTCGTTTTTGATACATTACTACAACTTCAATACAGACCAGCAACAGTGCAAAGATGATTTAGACCAATCACTTTTTACCACCATGTCTCAGTTCTCTCTGGTTCGGAATCTTAGATGGATCATTCAAATCAAGATCACAGTGATAATGCCCTTTTCATGAGATACCCCAAGATGATACTAATGAATCCAACAAGAACAATGTATATAAGAGGGACACCACCTTGGCGTCGGCTCGACTGAAGCCTCAACAGCTCCTGCATTCATAAATCCAACAAAAAGGGACTATGATTACCATTCAAGGTAGCCACAGAGTCCATTTGAAGAAAAATGTATTCTCTTTTATGGTTCGACTAAATCTACAAACTACTTTCTCCTAGTTTTGCTAAGAATGAAGTTCCTGTAAGTGACTCATGGTTTGATGGGAATTTCTAGCAGAAAACCGTAACACACTGAACTGAGTCCTTACCAGTTCTTGTCGAAGCTTGTTGTTTTGCTCAATAATGGAATTTGTTTCTTTAGTCAGTTTGGAAATAAGATCCCTGGCCTGAAATCACAAGTTCAAATCCATTTGAGATATGAAAATATGTATCAAATTTTTGCTTACTCTATATATAGTTCTCTACAATGTGAGACAACATTCAAAGGTTATAAAACTTTTAGGACATTTTTACTACTGAGTTCTGCAATGTATGAGAATTCGGAAGAAACCAGAAGGAAATAAAAGATTGAAGAAAATCATAAATCAAGGAATAGTAGCATTCTGTCCGTGATTTCAAGTGGCGCACTAAATGCTACTGTATATCAAATAATACATTATCATAGTAGCTCAACTAGAATGCAATTTTTGCAGAGCTAGAATTTCTAATAGAAAGATTGTCTGACAAACTCACAGATTGCAGAAGTATAACATAAGTACTTCAAAAAGTTAACAAACTAAACAGGTGTGACCACTTCACTGAAATACATATAAAACATAGAGCACAAACAAAGCCAGAAGAAGTTTGTCACCAAAAGACGTTTTCTACAGATTCGGTGACTTAAATTCACTAACTTGCAAAGAGGAGGAAGACAACAATCGCAAAGAAGAATAAAGAAATACCTCTGAGGTATCTTGAAGCTCTTGTCTCTCAACATAACCTCTTGAAACCTACACCCACCATTTGATACAATCATCACGGTGGAAACAGTACACACAGAAAAATCTATTACATTCGAAAACCAGGGCATCAGTCACTTACAGCTGCATGTTCAGAAGCACTCAGATGCCCGTTATCTGACACAGAAGCTCTAGGTGATGTACCCTCCTCCGAACCCTCTCGAACTGGTGATGGTGGCCTACGTGGAACCACATAAACAACCCTCAATTTGCACTCTTCAACTTCATGTTCTGCCTGCTTATTGAACTGAAATTACAGGATATATATATATATATATATAAGTGATCCTCCCGTTAGTTCCAAGCCAATATAGCTCAGTCGGACCTACAAACTATCAAGTAAGAACTTGTCCTTACCATCTCTGTAGTGATATCCTTTGGAGTAATTCCAGGACTTGCAACAACACTCTGAAGTAAAAACTTGTCCTTACATTGCATGTCAGGAGGCATCTCCTTTTGTGCTTGCATTGTCACTAATTAACAAAACTAGCCCATTAGCCTATATAACTAACCTGGAAAGTACACAATTCGTGGTTTTACACTCACCAACGAGTCAGCTCATGATCAACTGAGCACAGATTATAGAAAAAGAGACAAACCTATTACATCACAAGTGGATCTTGGCAAGACAACCCCAGTGTTTGGTCTAACACAGTACTTCTTTGGATTCGTCGTTTTAACCTGAAATTAATCTCAGCCAAGAACATCTATATCAGAAAAATTACACAAAAAAAAAAATTGGAATAAATTTGGAACACAGATCAATACCTTGAAGGCAACATAATTGTCGCTCTTATTCAAGAGTTGAAGGGAACAACAGATCTGCCTCTTCAATTCGACTTTCTCCAACAAGAAAATTTCACATCACAAATAATTAAAAAAAAGCAACATAAGACACTCGAAAATCAAAGAAAAAACACCGATCTGAAGCAAAAAAACAAAAGACCGAACCAATTAGGTTTGGTCGAGGACACATTTAGTTTAACGAAGCTTACATGGGAACTGAAGTTCCTGAGGCTCGATGCTAAGAAGCTCTCCAGTACTCATTTCCATCGATCGGAGAGGAAAACGACAATTCGTTTCCGTGCCGGAGAGAGAGAGACAAAAGCAACAAATGATAGTCTTGGAAAGTAGTGTATGGATGAGAGAGGGAGAGCGATAGAGTAAAGTTTAGCAGCAACGTGGGAGGGACAGTGATAATTGGTTTTTTCTTCCAATCTTATGGAGCTTTTAACCATCGTAGTCGTATGTTCTGGTCTGTAATAAGGGTAATATTGTCATTTCGCCCTCTTAGCAGAAGTCTACGTATGACGATTATAGTTGAATTGTGGACCGGTGTCGCACTAACTTTATCCTTATGTACGATTTTTGTTCTTTGCGGTTGAATTGTGTTTTGTTCTTTGCTTTTAAGGAAGAATAATAATATAATAAGATAATAAAATAAGGAAGAATAATCTAAAACCGGTGGGTATTTAAATCTGATATAATCAATCCTTTATTTTATACCGATTTTAGTCTAATATAGTACGTACTAGGCTATACGAAACAGTATCCTAAATCTTGGTCCGGGCCGAAATTAAAAAAAAAAAACTAAATGCAACCTAAAACTCAATCAACTTAGCTGGACTAAGTCGAGTGGGTCAGGTAAACCTTGTAAGCTTAGAAAGGCACTAAAAAACTCTGCACCCACTTCTGCAACGTCGGATTTTCTGGACTGGCCCAAAGTGCGATATAGGTCGAGCTCAGACCTGTTGTTCAAGAACCAACGCATTGCCATTGCTAATGAGGACAGACATTAATATCTTCCAATATACATGCAATTGTCTGTGTTTAGATACATAGAATTGTCAACAGATACAAAAGCATCCACAGGGTTAAGACTAGAAGAATTTCATCTCTTACGATAAACTCTATCCCAGTACATGACTTGGCTAATGTAGGCGAGACATTTTGCTATATATATATAAGATGTTGGAATCTATAGAAGGAACAGTGATTCCACCATAGTTCTTGCAATCTACATTCCTTAGATTGAATCACATGTATAACTAGAAACACTGTTATCAACAACCTTTGGTACTAATCATCTGGGGAAGAATAGGATAATCGTTTACGACCCCGAGCAGTGAATCCAGCAAACCAAGCAACACTCATTAGCTGAATACCAAGTATCAAAATCCACCAAGATACCAGCCCCCTAATCATGTGCAACATCCATGATGGTGCAAGAAGCTCAGCACCAAGTTTCAATCCTCGCATCAGTTGCAGCACTCGATAAGCCTCATAAACAATTGGAGTCACTAACCATACTGGTGATTGCCAATGCCAAGTGAGCATCTCAGTTAGAATCTGTACAGACAAGAGCAAGAGATAAGGACCCAACAGAACCGCAGATGAGATGAAAGGCAATTGGGGTTGGAGAAACCCCTTTTGGGATCCAAATAGTAACATCAATGGTATGACAAATCCAGAAACTGTAGCAACCATGTTCCAGAATTTGTATTGAAAAGGAGGCGAGCTACTGTGGTGGTTTGTCAGGTTCTTTGGTTGAGCACAAGAATCAGCCATAAGAAGAAAAAGGGTGACGCCAAGATTGAATATACAATCCAATCCAATCAAGGAAAGCAGGCTGGCAATATTAGGGCCAATGAAGATGGACGATAGCGGTAGCCATAATGTAGGTACCATCCCTGTGGTGAGAAGAAGAGTTGGACCTAGAATCCACAATGTCCATCTAAGAAACTGAAAGAGGGCGAATGGCTGGTTCTTTGAATCTATATCCTCTTCATCACCCGTTACCAATGCTTCAGCTTTCTCATCACTAGTTAGACTATCGAAAATGTTGCTTGTCGTCTTCTCCAGGAATTCACTGCCAGACTCCTGAGTAGGAGCATATGAGACAGGTGAAGGTTCCCAGGGAGTTAACTTGGTGCAATAAACAGGGGAATGTTTAAGTTTAACATCAACTTTAGGGAAATTCAATGAGTATTGTATATGTAAGGATTATAATGGTTTCAGGTTTCTGGGAGGAGCTCGAAGAGCAGTTATGATAGGCATTGTTGGAAAAGCTCTTGCTAACAAGGCCATATCTTTACTAAATGGTTTCAATACTGAGCTACTCAGCACAAGATCTATCTTTGAAACTCTAAAAAATGCAGCGAAATCCAGAGACAAGTAAATTAGCAAAATCCACAAGAACCTTCATGTTTCCAAGCTAAAAGAAGATCATAATTAATCAAATAGACAAAGAAACCGAATAACAACAGTAAATGGTAAGACACTTCTTAGACAAAACATAAACATATCGTAGGACTTATTATTACCGTTAAGAAAATGGGAATTGGTGGAATAACTGAACTTATTATTCGTCGATAAAGAATTATCAGTACAATTTTTTTATGTGTGTATAGATATGCAAGAGAAAGATATACATACGAAAACAGGGAAATCAAGAGTCTGGGAGAGAAACAGAGATAACAGAGGAACTGAGAGTCGGTGGAGTCTACCCAGGGAACGTGCATGCAGTTTGGATATAAAAGAATTAGGGTATGAGGTAGAGATAAGTAGGGGCACAAAATATACAAAAAGAGCCAAAATAACAAAATCTAGAGCCAAAATAAAAATAAAATCTGCATAAATAGCCTTCTCAATTACCATATCATGCAAAGCTAAAATGTTAAGGAACTGCAAACCGTAAATCCAAATTCAAAGGAATCTAAGGAAAGCTTTACAGGCTGTTTGGAAGAGGATGAATTCTCTCGTGGGTTTAAAACTCACTTTGTTAACAAATTCAATTCACCTTATAAATCAAGTGAATTGAAACCCAAAAGTTGCTCTCTTCTTTTTTAACTCACAAACCTAATAATACCCACTATTCTAACATAATAACCCTACACCAGACGAGCCACACTCTTCTCCCAACAGCAATGGCTTCAATTTGTGTGGAGGGGTAGTATCTTGAGATGTTCGCCTTGACCTAGTTGTCAGAAAATGTTTGGTCACCGGTAGTGGAGGATAGTAGCTCATTAGGCAGCGCTACGACTACGTTTATACCTGAGTTGGCTAGTGCAGTTAAGACCGTTGAGTCTGTGTCGTAGAGCTTGACTCTGTTAATACCTTGAGATTTCAGAAGCTGTACAACGTTGGTTGGGGTTGGGAGGTTGTTGGCTATTCTGCCATAGTTCACGCCTATTGTGCCCACTGCCTCTGCTTACACAAAACAAAAAGGAACGAAAATAGATGAAGACATTAAGTAACCACAAAATAGGCAAAAGTTTGAATCTTTGAACCTAAGACACTGTTATAAGAACAAAGTAGGTACCTGAAAGATCAAATAAGGTGAGAAGAAGAAATAAGAGTGAGAATGCGCAAGAGAGAGTAGCCATGTTGGTGCTCTGGTTCACTGAAAAACAGAGCACGGCTTTGTGATAAGTGGAGAGGTTAGGGAGGTGGTGATAATAACAAGGTTTTATAAGCAAATAATCACCGTTGATTACTGATTTATGGTGGAGCCCACCAGGTTAAATAGGTCAGCCTGGGAAACCGCCTATTCCCACTTCCCTCCCACCAACCCCACAGCTATTCAACAAGACCGTTTCTTTACTGTTTCAGTTTGTACTTGACAGGTTTTGATCAGTGTTGTTTCTATCAATGCCATCACAGCCGTTGGTGTCTGATCAAAACCCAACGTCTTGAAGACATCAAATATGTAGGCCGACACAGTACGAAGAAGTTGGCCTAGGTTAATGCCTGATAAATAGTTAGTGGGCATAACGGATCTTTTAAGGTTATTGCATCTTTCTTTTCTTCCTATTCTTTTTACCATAAAAAGGTAAAACCTTGGTTGATTTGATTCATTTACGATCATGGCATAGGAATTTACGTCTGAGTGTATTGTTTTTACTAAAATATGAACGTTGCATATAGCCAGCTGTCCTTTTGTTTCTTTGCAGTTATCATAATGTCTGGAAATACCATTAATTTATAAGCAAGAAAACCTGAATTTTATTAGTTTTCTCGATGATGTTTATATGTCATTCTCAGATTTGTTGAACTTATTAAATTCATCTTAAACTGAAATTTTCGGATCAACTTCTCACATAAACATACGATCGGCGTTGAGTTGTGTTGATCTTTGATATTAAAAAAAAACAACCAATTAAAGAATTAATTGATATCTTAATCTGCTGTTTGGGATTACTAGCATTTAGTAGTAATTAATTAGCGAAAGCCCAGCCAAACCACCAGGATCCGAGACCAAGAGGGGCAGAGTTAGTAGAGCATCTCAATCATTGCAAGAACAAGCCGAAGCGGAACTACCATTATGCTTACCATTTTACAATCACTAGTCATGATTCGGTTCATATTGGAACCCTTAATCCCCAAAAAATACTGCTCGCCTGTTTATGGACGGAGCAGTTGAACCCGTCATCTCTAATAATTGTTTTACATCGGTTCTCAAGACTTTGTTACTAAAGCTGCCTCCACATTTGACATTCTCGTCGTCTCCACGTAACTTCTCTTGTCAATACCTTTGATAGCTGCTAGTAATTAAAAAGAAATTAAGGTAGATTAATTAAAACACGCACCACTATCACTCTTTGTCCGGGTTGTTGATGTTTTTCTTTTCCTTATCATCATGACCAGGAAATCTCGTGGTTAATTTTATCGGGACTCATATCAAATCCAACCAAAGCACGTTCTCCATAAAAGACAGGACAAACAGTAAGTTGCTTGCTTCAGGTGCTGGCGTGATAAACACTCCATAAAATGGTTCACGCAAATTCAACTAATGATTCCCAGTTCTTTGTTTGATTACACTTATTTTATGGGTGTTATATACCTAACATATATATAAACTAGCAACCTTACAAGTTCCTTACTGATCCGCAGTCGACCGCAATGTTATGTTTTTAATCCAAAAAGGAGAGAAGGCAAATCAGCTCACCTTTTTTACTTACTCGTAGAAAGACTCGCACACGGTTTGAAATAATCAAGGAATGATGTTTGTAGTTGTAGCTATTGCATGGCCTCCATTGTAAATTCCTAGTAATTAGTCATTACACAGCTTTAACTATGCATATGAAAGGAGAAAAGAAGAAAATGTATCTCAGGTGAAGGCTAGTAAAGCAATTACTGTAATCAGATAATTATCGGAAAAAACACTTGCTGATACGGTACAAGTATTTTCGATATGAAGTATAAAACCTAGGCTATGTTGGTCACCAGCATACTATCTAGGAGACAAGGACCAATTTCGTGATGTATATGTTGAAAGGTTGGTTAACTTTAGATAGGAAAGAAAGATGGGAATGCATTAAAATGTCAAGCAGGGATTTCCAAATCCATATTGACTTGCTTTTCTTTCTTCAACGGCAATTGCACCTCCGACCTTATCCCTTTACTTTCTCATAGTCTTCACGATAACATTTTTTTTTTAAAAAAAGAGACTAAAGAAACATTATGTGCTGATTAGTTGGTAGGTTAGGCCAAGGAAAAGCTGCTCCGAGTGTTTGGAGCCTTCCCAGGGAAGACCTTTTTAATTACGAGCAGTGTATGTATGGCATTCATGTCTACGTGGATTTAATATGAGTGAGGTCGGCAGAGTTTCGGTCACCTAAAAGGGAGTGGGAAGTTACGATTGGTAATGGAGTCGGCAGTTCTGTATTGGGAGTTACTCGATGTTTAGGAATTTGTTATTTGTACACTTCGACCGGCACGAGAAGTTGCCACATATGCCTCAAGCAAATTTTTTAATTTATTAGAATGTCAGGCGCATTTAAATTTCTTAACTAATTGTCTATTTGGACGGATTTATACACTTGCCACTAGATTTTATTTTTAAAATTTTTTTAAGAAGTCAATTAATTATTTAGCTATTATTAAAAAAAAATTTAAAAAAATTTTATACAATGAACTATTTGACGATATAAAAATAAAAAGTAATTTCAATTTTAACTATATTTTATTTTGTAATAAAAATTATTTATGCATATAAATATTATTTAAAG
>JANZLC010000009.1:24138112-24159685 GCA_026413385.1 Erythroxylum gracilipes
GAACTATGCTCCCCGACGGGCTTGTTAATTCCCTTAGGAATAATAATTTTAGGTTTTTCCCCACATTTACGTGTATATTTTTGGGTGTTTAACCCTCTAGCGAGACCACGACCTCGTTTTCCACTTACCTTGTCTTAGTTAAGGAAAAAAATAGAAGTTAATCATTAATTGCTAACAACAACATACTAATAAGAATGTAATAAACTTTATTAAATTTAATATTACCATTATTCCCATCAAATGTTTTATCAACAGTCTCCGTTGAGGGATCTATTAAAACAAATCATTATGAAGTACATAATAATAAGTGCAAAAGAAAAGGAAATTTTTATTTAATATTACCTCTAATATCTGATCTGATATTCTCATTTGGTGGATTAGGGGCAGATTGCCCTTCACACTCTTCCGTTGGCACTGTAACGGTAAAAATATTAATAAAGTTTTACTTGTAAAAAAATATTTAACTTTAAAATTTTTAAAAATGGAAGATAAATTACCTTGATCTCTAGTATTATTATGTATCATTGTCTGTCTAGTTCCCGAACTTGAAATGTTTATATTGCTAAAGGTTTTTTTCGAAGGAAAAGCCACCCTCTTATATTTATTTGATACTACAACATTGAAAATCCAATATTAACATAAACAAGCATACAAAAAAATAAAACTAAAATAAAATTCAAATAAAATTGTTACCGCCTAAATTTCGAGGTAAAGAATACTCAGTTGGGCCATTATTCAAGTCATTCACTGCTGCCAAAGCATTAGACAACACCAATTTACGTTTCTGATCGATTGTACTATTGGCTGTTGCGGTCGCAGTTAATAATTCCTTTTTACGCTTTAGTATTTTACTCATTTTCGATCCTGTTAAAAAATAAAACATGTATTAGCCATCTATTAAATAAGTAGGAATGAATTGCCCAAAATTCATTCCAAGTTGGGGTTGGTTTGGTTGGTGATAGGTAAGATTGAAAATTGAAATTGACCTAAAGAACAAAATTGAAATTGACTAATTATTGTATTTTAGAATCTAAAATCAATCACATCCAAGTTGAGCCAACTAGAGATTAGTAATCATAAGGAAAAGAGCATGAATTCTTGAAAAAGCTTCATTATCTTATTCATAACCAGTTGAAAGGTGGATAGAGCATTCATTAAGTCAAATGGTATATCTAAAAACTTATAATGACCATCAATTACGAAAATTTCATTTTTAAGAATCACCTTTAGCTATTCATAGTTGATGGTAACTGAAGCATAGGTCAATTTTAGACAACACTTTAGCACCAAAAGCTCATTCAATAATTTATCCGCATTTGAAATTGCAAAATGATCTCGAACAGTGATTACATTAAGAACTCAGTGGTCAAGACAAAATTTTCATGTTCCATCGTTTGCTTTTTCTAATCAATGACACTGGAGAAGAGAATGGACTCTAACTAGGTTACATAACACCATCTTTTAAAAAGTGAAATTTTTAAAAAATGAGGACAATGGTAGGCTTTTACATTCACTGGAATAAAACTAGGTAAAAAGTGAAATTTTAATCAAATGAGTAGTAACAACTAACAACTTCTACCAGGCCCTCTCCACCTTTCAATGCCTATGCTATACAGCTCCTCCAGTTTGTACATTATGAATTGGACTTTGTACATAGATTGATATGATACTCTCTTTTTTTAAATCAAAGTAAGCGCTTTTATTTGAAACTCTAAAAAACGTAGGTAAATCCAGAGACAAGTAAATTAACAAAATCCACAAGAACCTTCATGTTTCCAAGCTAAAAGAAGATCATAAACCCTTAATCAATTAGACAAAGCAACCGAATAACAACAGTAAATGCTAAGACACTTCTTAGACAAAACATAAACATATCATAGGACTTATTATTACCGACAAGAAAATGGGAATTGGTGGAACAACTGAACCAAGCATCTTATAAGACCGTCACAGAGAATAATTTATGTTGGAACCCAAAAGCTGAAGGAAAAGGAATACTCACTCTTAGACAGACTTGTGGTTTAGGGAGTTCCACGATCCTGGGAAGCAGTTGATATAATTAAAAAAACATGCGGTATGGACGAAGATCAAACTCTCTGGGAAAACCAAACCAAACAGTCAAATCAAAGGAAATAGGCATTCCAATGAAAGTTACATGTAATACAACCGAAAGCAAATCAATTCTGGGGGGTTTTACCCTTTTCCTGAGAAAATTTCTGTGTTGTTGCTGTTGTTGTGGAAACTGATTAAATTTCTGAATTGAAAAGATACAATATTATCAGTACAGAATAGCGGAGCTGAGCCTTTTGATTGAATGATTGGCATCTCTGGGGTTGGGATCCTTGTCCCTCCGCAAAGGGTTGATTTGTAAATAAAATAATATATTTTCTATTATTACGTGAAAATGGAAATGGCTCGTTGAAGGATGGGCCATAAATACAATAGTTGTGCCCACTAGTAATAGGCTAAGGCTTTGGATCCAAAATTTAAAAAATGTAATAATAATAATAATATTTAATATGAATCCCGTTAATACGTAAAATTTGAGAAGTTTGATAATACGTAACTTAACTCTTAACAAATAGAGAAGTTATTTTCAAAAATCTAAAAATATTTTACTCAATCAAGTCTGTATTATTCAAAAATATTAGATACACTCGTCCGAGACTAACACAATTTGACTAAAAGAGAATTTGAAAAATACTTGTAAAGAAAAATTTATTTGAATATTGAATGTATGTTATTAGACATAGGATGCTTACAAATAAAGTCTCTAAGATTATTTATAGTTTCCTATTTCTTAAACAGACGACTATTATCTATTTGATTTAATAGTTTACATTAATTCTCTAAGATGTTTGATACTATTTTATATACATCACGTACATCATATATTTATTTACAACATTTTACATTCTTTTATAATGTTCCAAAATATTTTACAATGTTCCATGAACATCTACAATTTTTCGTAAGATACTATAACATTCTTATAATTTTTCAAAGTCTACAATAAGATTCCATAAGATTCTACAACGTTCTAGCATCTATAATAAGATTGCATAAGATTCTAGAAATTTCTAAAGTGTTTTTTAATATTTCTTCTAGAATTTTGAAAATTTTAAAAGACGCTTTAAGCCAAACTTGGGTTTTGAAATATGCAGAACTTGTTATGTCATTTAATTTTTTAAAATTCAATTAAAATAACACCATTTTGCAACAAAAGTGCAAACTATGTGAATTGACACACGGAACCTCGAATTAGCTTATTAAATCCAAATCTGGTCTAAAATCCGACTTTACCGCTAAACTACGGACCTCCTACAATTCCTGATTCCATTTCAATCGTTTTTTTTAACACACCAAATGCTTTTTCATTGCATGTGTAAGTGTAATAACAAATAAGAGATTAATATTTCATATATCGGCACTTTCCCAGCGTTAAGATTTATATTTAGCAAGTTCCAAGTAGCCCAATAGATACCTATTTAGGAACAATAGAATTAACGCTTTCTCGGTAAATTTGAAGCACTTGGCGTGCCTTGTTTCCAAAGAAGTTCCGATCATATCCAAATGTCGTTTTGAGCATTTTAGAGACTGTCCAATCATATCCAACGCCTAAGACGATGTCGTTTCCAGCATTGGACAAGATTGAACATCTTAACCGAGGATCCTCAGTGCTCCCAAAGACCTTTAAATGCAGTCGATTAACAATAAAAAGTAAAAACACAGGGTCTATAACATTAATTAATTCATTAAATAATTTATTAAATAAATATTTTATAAATTATTACCTAATACATACCAAAAGAAAATAAAGTTCGGGGCCCTTGATATTACTGACAAGAGATGATAAACTCAGCTTTATGGAAATTACATAAGAACAACTCCCTAAACCACAAATGGTTACCTTTTTCGGAGCCGTCTCCTGCAATCAAAAAGAGACGAAAACCATTTACATTGAGCTTTTGCTCTCTCCAGCTTCACTTCCCCAAACTTAGAAACCATATAAGTTGTGCGAATCCGTAAGCCAATCCACAAACATACAAACAGCAAGCATTAGCAAGCCCGGTAAATCAACGACCATTCTTTCGTACATATCAGTATTCAGATTGAAGGGCCAAACATGATCAAAATAATGGCTTCAACTACTTCTCCGTCACAAGACATGTCTCTGATCACAGTTGAAATGATTGTATAGGGTTATATTCTTGAAACATCACTTATGTTCAAATTTGTCATAATTTCTTCTAGAAATAAATCCGTGTTAAGAGCGTCAAGAGACTCTCTTTCAGGGGAAAACTTGTCCATCTTTGGTGAGCTTGCCCAATCTGTTAAGTTATACCAAATGAAGAGCCAATTACGAATTCACAGAGGTTTAAAACTGCAATTGATATTCAACACGCATTATCTTCACCAAAAGCACACCCAGAAAAGCACCGGCCGATGAAGTATAGATATAATTTTCTTTCGGCAATTAGATTGTGATCTTTGTATTATGGTTCTTGTCTTTTTCCTCTTGGGGTAGCCTTAGTGATTGAAAAGTAAACCTGAGAAAGTACCGGGCAGTGCTGATGGCTGGCAGTGTTATAATCTAGGTCAGTCCAAAAAGTGGCAACAGAAGAATTCAGCTATAAGTAGACCTCAAACCTGAAACATGCCTAACCACATTCGAACCATAAATCATAAGAGACTCTGCAAATGAGGAATAGAAAAAACAGCAAATAATGCAAAGATAATAATCCACTCATTTAGTAAAACAGGAACTGAGTATAAATTTTTAGAAAATTTAAAATTTTACCAGAAGACTCCGCAAAATGATTCAAGTTGATATGCAGCGTCAGAAATATTCGGTAGCTAATATCTGGTGCGCTCAATTTCAAAGAGTCATAATCTGCCAAATTGTCATCCAACTGGAAGATACAAGAGATGTAGAGGACACCATCCATTAGTAAAATAAATGTGATTCCGAGTAATCAAACTAAAATATAAAGCAGCTTAATATGATACCTTCCAAACAAGAAAGAGACATAAAACAATTAAGCATCCTGCAATGAATTAATACTTGGGACAATTTTTGGTAGCAAAACGTATGATCCCCTTGTAGATGAATCACCTTCATCCGGAATGCTTTCTAGCTCATTCTCCAAAACAGAATAAGCTTCTGAAAATGCCTGAAATTTAGTTGGGGCACACAAGCAAGATCAAACATATATCTTAGCAAATCCAAGAGTTCTTTCAGAATCTTGTCCAAACTTCCAGAATGCTCTTAGCAAATCCATGGATAAACTCTACTGCTAATACCAGATATTAACATTCATACAAAAGATGCACAGTTATGAATCGTATACTTCTTTACAAGGACCTTGCAGGAATTGGACAAAAGCTGACCTTAATACACTGATGTATACGGAAGCAATTTCTCCCAACATTATTTGTTGGAAAGAGTGGATCATCAATGTGTATTGGATCAATACTGCAACAAGGGCACGATCAATGGATAATAAGTATATGATGATATACTGAAGGAAATAAAAAAGCATTGAATTCATTATTTCGATTCAAGAAAAAGAAAAACCACCAGCATTTACCTGTATCCTCTCTCCCTTTTTATATAAATGCCACTTCCCTGCACTGAAATACGTATTTGGCGAGGATCAAACACATTCCTGTAAAGTGGACAAGATATAGTCACATTAGAACTTGTTATGGAAAAGGGAAAAGAAACGAGCACAAAACCTACAAATACAGAGTCAAGTCAGTTGTAGGAAGCACTTCTAACAATGCAGAGCAAGAGAAGGTATATGCTCAGCTTTTGACTCACCCAAAGAAGTAAAGAAAATCCATTAGAAGGCTTCCCAAATTCTGCAAAATCATCCCAGTCTATAATCAGAAACAAAGTTGTTCTCTTCAAGGTCCAGAAAAAAGGAGAAAGAGCATTGCTAAATTAAATGAAAAATGACAGAACTAACAGGAGGAAACAATTTAGATGTGAACTATGTGCATAATAATAAGTCACATAAAATTAGGATAAAACTTATGCAACATATAAACTATGTTCTTTCTCCGATCAACTGTAGTAAAATAGCTACGAACATAAACAGAAAGATAACTTGTTAAGCACTACTAACAAGTATATGAAGTGTTGCAGGTTACAGGAGAATCTTTGGTATTAAGAAAAGAGATCTCTTAACTTCATTGCTGCTTCCATGTGTCCAACAAAAGCCTACATGTAGTTCATAAGCCATCTACTCATCTAAAGACCCAAATCTTGGATCGCTAGGGTTGCACATGATGATACAAAATTTCAACAATGTCTTAGTCAACCTTGGATGTAACCTTTACTCAACAGAGAATACAGATAGATGTGAGCAATGTCAAATGGGATTTACCTACCATGGTCATCAAACTTCACAAGTATACAGCATCACAAGTACAGAGCATTTTAGGATGCTAACATGCCATATTCTGACATACTCAAAGACACGTGAAGACACAAGGCAGTGACTAAGAGAGAGAGAGAACTACAGAAGAATTACTTGACTAATAGGCCGACCAAGGTGATGTTCGTGCTGTAGGAAACGTGTGATTAGCAGAACCTGTCATATATTAACAACCATGATGAGCACAAAGAAAGTTGTTAATGTTTAACCCAAAAAACAAAAAGATTAGTAAAAGAGCTAACAAGAGAGACATCCCTGGGATGCTATAAGCATGAAAGTTTCAATAGCAAATTCCAATCCAGTGAGAGACATTTGTTCTCCTTTATGAAAGTAAAACCAATATGATCGTGACCAAGTAACTTTGTGCACATCTACGAACATGAGATTTGGTTGATCGCTACAAATACCAACATGAAGCATTTGCTAACTCCAAAACTATGAACCCACTCACTTGAGTGGACAGCACCATACTATTGAATTAGGTAATGCAGCAATACTCACCAAGCAATAGGAACTCAAACCTCCAGAGTACGACTGGTCAAGGCAACGATCTGCCAAGAACTGTTTCAATACCAAGGCAAGAGGGGGTGCAGCTGGAAATTGGTCGGTGAGTTCCTTCACCTAACCAAAATAGAAAGCTTATGAAAGCAGATACCAATTACCAGACACACAAGCAATACAGCAAATGACACCCCAATGCAAAACCTACATGCTTGTAAAAGCTCAGATGAGTTGAATCTCGAAAAATGTGCCAAAGAAAAGAATATGTATATGTCCATGTAGGTATAGTCCTTTGTATAATATTAACAGAGATAAAATCTAGTTATACTCTGTCATCAAAAGACTGAAGCAATGAAAGTAAAAAACTGCATCTTAAAAAAAATTATCTAGAACATATATCATAAATACATTACAATAGTTCGAAAATGTTGAAGCTAAAAGAACAGCATTCTTGACAAAGATTACCAGTTCTGTAGTTTGAAGCCCTGTATGAGATGAGGACTTGAAACTGATGTCGATACGAACTGATTTAACTTCTTTTGTAATACCATTATTAATTTGTGTAGACTTTGGTGAATCATTGTCTTCTAGACTGACCACATCTGACAAAGCATGATTGTCATTTTCACCCACCATACGAATCGCGTCCTCCTTAGGTGATTGTATGTTAGAAGAAGCAACTGAGCAATTCAGGTCCTTTGGTACTTCCACCACAAGCATAATAATAGGTATCTAAAGAGTATAAATTACCAGAATAAGAACACAAAAGAGATGAACTGCAAAACGTGACGAATGAAAACTAGAATCCCAAGAAATATGACAATACCGCTGTATTTTCTACAATCTTTAGTGAATCGTTCTTCACCCATTCCTGATTGGCAAGATACCTAGCTGCATGCTGGAGGCAAATGAGCAGTTTTAATCTCCCAAAATACCAAAGTCGAAATGACAACTAAATAAAAATTCAGAAGGATTGAAAAGATAAACACTTGCCTGAAGACATGTTTCTTTAATGCCATTACGGCCTTCCAAAATCCCAGCTTCCTTGATAGGTTCCTACAACATATTCTGCTAGTAAGTTTCTTCACTAAACTTACTTGCAAGAGACGGATCCAAAACACAATGGAATGAGAAAAGAGCGCCTACCAAGTTTCTCACTGGAGGGAGACAAACCACAAGGTCCACATCACTTGTTGGAAGGGACAAACCAGTTGCATTGGAGCCAAAGATGTTTGTTCTTGACCTTGGCCACAGCACTTGGAGAGATCTAGTGACCCGCCTGACAGCCCAATTAATAAAAGGTTTGCGTGCCATATTCTCTGCAGCAACCTTTTATAGAAAGGAATAAAGAATGGAAGAGTTCAGTGATATGCACATATGAAGAACAGAGGGATTACGCAACACACAAAAAAGATTCTAGAAAGGATAACATCAAGTAATAGTCAAACCTGCTTATAGAATAAGTCAATTTCATCATGAAGGAGGCTGTGCAACAAAGAGAGAGAAACCTTTCTTGTTGGATTGTTCTGTAAGTCAGGTGGTTGAAGAGGAAATGACACATCTGGCTGCACAACAATCTTATTCAATCAAGTAGCAAGCATACCGGCAGTACAAATGATGTAGAAAGGAAACATACTCACATGTTCCTGATCACGCGACAGCTGTGATATTGCTATCAGATGGTCTGGTAACAAAGCTCCAGAGAGAGGCTTAATCATAGAATGGGTTGAAAGATTTTTATTTCTCCATGAAGGCCAAACAACTTCAGAACCATCCATACGCACGCAAGCATCCTCCAAATTAGCTCCATCCTGATACCAACCTCTCATACCCCAGTGCCTTGGACTGGAGCTACCAGACCTAACAGTCGGAAAACCTCGATGTTTTCTGGAATCACTCACAGAGGAGGGTGGTGGTGGACGTGGAGCCCTCGGCACACAAAGCACAACAGGAGATGGAGGCCTCTTGATCCGAGATTGTTCTCTCCTAGAACGAGGAATGTTTGGACTTTTATGATCATAATTATGCTTAACATCAGATATTGATCTTTCCCTGGACATATTCGGAATAATAATGGGACGTAAAATTGGATAAGGAAGTGATTCTCCACCCGTTCCCTCAACATCCCCAGATAAACCTTTTAAGGATCCAGAGACATCCTCCTCAGTTGCGCTGTCTGCCACTGTTGGGGATGAATGCAGCACTTTGCCAGGTACTTCATTTCCTGGCACAACATAACCAATTGCTTGATGTCCAGGGCCCAAATGATCCAAAGGAGAGCAAAATGAAGCAGCAGTTGGTGATGTCAAACCATTTGTACTATATGAAGAAGAAATAGCAACCATGTCATCAACTGCACTAGTCATGTCTGCTTCATGCCAAGCCCACAAGCTATCATCAGAACTAAGGGAAGGGGGCCGAGAGAAACCTGCCCCAGGATGGTCAGAAGGATCCCAATACATCACACCACCACCGAAGTACTGATTATAATCTATCCCAGGGACTCTATGGACTTCATATTCTTCCTCAGATATCCAGTGACTTTCACATTCATCTGCTAGTTCCTGTCCATTTGAAGATTCAGGAAAATCCAGAGAATCTCCAGAACACCTTCTGTCATCATCGCTGGTTATTGCATTAAACTGAGAGTTGTGAGCATTCGAATTTGTCTGAAAGGCAGATAGCCTCCTGGAGATAAACCTAGAATCATAATTAAACGTCATAGATGGAGCTAATCCACAAACACTCCTGACCATAGGGGGCCAGTCTAAACTCATTGGCAATGGTTGAGATAACACCCGGTTGCACCCACCTTCAAGTGAAGAGTTTGTTGTCTGATGCACTGAAGGTACAAAAGGTTGGCGGATTTGATTATGCCAGTTATGGCCAACATCCAAATGCAATCTATCTGTGGCTGGTGGAAGATGTGAATTAATTGATGGAAAATAAGCCGGAGCTAAAGTAGGCCACTCATACGAAAGGCATTCTGATGGTGTAAGGGTTCTATTACTATGAAGATTTTCAGTCCCATGGTCCTGAGTATGAACTGATTCCCCTTTTACACCAAGAATTCTGACTGATTTGTCAGTAGAAATGGGATTTGCTGCAGATTTTTCATTCTGAATTTTGCCATCTTCTTTACAGGAGACATAATCAGGCTCTGGAAAGGGCATAAAAGAGATATCACATCATTGTCTACATCATAAATTAATTCCTTCATTTCTGTATGCTTTAGTTTGTAAGAAGGCGCGGAAAGAATTCATACCTCTATCACAACTATCTTCAGTACGGCCAACAGCATGATCTTTATGACTCTCTTCAACATTAACTTCCCCATTGGAAGGCTCATCAATAGAACCACTAAGACTTATATGCGACGGATGACTGGCCTTGCAGATGGAACTGCTATTTGATACATTCTTTTTCACCAAGTTAGTAGAGGCCCCATGAGGCTCTACTGCCTGATCCAAAGTGACACTGGATAAGCAGGGAGCTTCTGCAACTGATATTTCAGAAGTTCTCACATCAAATATGTTGTTGACATCAGAATTTTTATTTTTACTTCTTGCTTTCCTATTTCTCCTTGCAGCACTCCGTCCTTTTCCAAGAACAGGTCCTTGAGATTGTTCCTGATGACAGGCTACACGTTACAACCTATTCAAATCATCAATAAAGGAGTTCATCCAAATGAAAATTATGTAACGATTATAACAGTCGAAGACAATACATCTCCACCCATTTCCAATCCATGAGGTGCTTTAGACATTCCGTTGCATTCAACTGATTTAATTCCCTCGGCAGAAGCCAGTTCAAATTCAAAATCCTAACACAATGGAACCGTTGATAGAATTAGTGAACTCAAAAATATCAGTACATTTAGAAATTACAAAAAAATACCTTGAAGGGTGTCTCAAAAAAAGTCTTATCCACTTCTGTTCCCAGCACAGAATCTATCTTCTTCACACCATGGTTTTTCCCCCTTTTCTTACGACTACCTGCTCCAAGCTTGTCTTTTGGTTTAATGGAAGACTTAGTATTCCCCTCCCCAAGCAGTTCAAGTTTTGTACAATCAAGTGAAACAATCATAACAAGTCCTCGTAGTTTCCTTAGTATACAGTCAGAAATTGTATTGACAGAACCTAACGTAGTAAAATGCACCTTTGACATATCATATTCACAAAGCTGACATGAAGATATCAAACTTGCAATATCCTGAAGAATTAACAAACTATTATACACATTGGTCATGACAGGTTTCCTAGGAAAACAACCACGCAAAATCGCCGAAGCAAATTCTGCATCAATTGGGAGTTTTTGGGAACAAACATTTGAAGTTTCAGCATATACGTGCCTCATTGGTTGCTCACCTCCTGCTCTAAGCAGCCACGTCTCATCCTCCAAGAAGCCACTAGTTCCATTCAGAATCTCACGAGTCTGAGAAATTGAAAAGACCATAAGTTAATAACATGATCTTAATTAAACCACATAAGTTAATAACATGATCTTAATTAAACCTATCAAGTTTTATCAAACACCAGAAGAAATTACCAACGATTTTGCAGATTTACCCAACGCCAGGGTGAAGAAACGTCTCTTAGTTTCAGCATTCAAATTACACCACCAATCAACGCAACCTTTCTTCCTCCAAAACACATTTGCCGACACACCCGCCGCGGTGATTTTGTCTTTCAATTTCACCCCTCTTTTTTTCCCGCCACAGCAATTCATCCACGCCAATCTCAAAGACACTTCCAATCTGTTCACCAAAAAAGCCTCAATGCTGTAATAGCCCTTCGATTTTAACCACTCCAATTCTACCCATTCCGATCCCAATTCGCTCTCTTCTCCTCTTAAAAACGACCCGTTCGTTACCTTATCCATAGCCTCCACGAATCTATCAACATTCTCCACCAGCTCTTCATGTACGGTAATCGAATCTAGAAACTTCGTCGAGCAAGAACATTCTTCGATCTTCTCGCCTTCTCTGGACCCAAAAAACCGAGTGGACGTGAAAATTAACCGCTCCGAGTCATTGAACTCGGCGGTTCGCGACAAGAGGCCTGGTGACTTCTTGTAGCACAGGCTCGGAAGGTCGCGTGAGGGCAGGTCCGGGAGGATTATAAAACGGCCGTAACCGTTGGCGCGAAGTTTGCCGAGCATTTGAATTACGACCTGAACGAACTTGCGATCTACGGTGGTGAGGTGAGCCTGACGTTGATGGACGGTGAGAGATGCGAACCACTTGAGGATCGAGTTGCGAGAGTTGGGGTTGGAATTAGGGTTTGTCGTCGAGAGAGAATGGGAGTGGTAGAGCGAGATGTGCGCAGTGAGTGAGTCGACGAGTTGGTTCTGACTCGTGAGGTTGTTTGTGAGAGCATTCAGAGACGGCAGTTTGCGAGATTGGTCAGACATTTTGTGTTGCTGTTGTCCCTTTCTCTTCCTCAGATTTCAGAGAAAACCAGAAGACAAGCAAAAGACCTTTAACGACGGAAGCAAGAATGGCGTAGAAAATACGCCAACAGAAAAAACTTTTCGGTGCGTCGGGTTTTACCGGATTGTGTTGAACCCGCTCTAGTATCCTGAGATTTGAGCCTCTTTTTTTTTTACTCTTTTTTTGGTAAATAATAAGAATTATATTACTCCAAAGCAAGAACTTCCAAAACAGAGAGAGAAGGTATTTCGAGCTACTCTCTAAGGCCAGAAGTAAATAATATGCTCGTAGCTAAGATATGGGTAGCAGAATTGCCTGACCTAAAGCCAAAAATACATATAGCTATTTTAATTTCATTCAATAGAAATTTACAATCACAAACTAACAAACCAAAAGATGAAGAGTCTTCATAAAGAGTTATCAATAATTGCTTAAACCACAATCTTTGCATCCGGTTCAATAATAACTCTATCTCAATTCTGAAGCTTGACCCAACTAAGGAGTTCTCTGATAGCTATTGCCTCTACACTTTTAGCACTCAATCTGCCTGGAAACCTCCCACGATTTTGCAGCTATAAAACTCGAATTAGAGTCACGTACAACAGCTGCAGCAGCCACGAAATTGGAGTTGCTTCCGGTGGCGGCATCAACATTAACCTTCAGCCAACCCACTTTCGGAGGTTTCCAACTCACTGTTCTTGTTGTTGGTGTTCCCGGAGCAGTACCAGAAGCATGAGCAAGTCGCCACTCCTCCAAGGTTTTCTGCGTAAAACAAAAAATGACATTGGCTAATCTCTATTTATTATTCCACACAACTCCATTTCTGCTCTGCCAAATTGCCCAAATTGTCATCAAAATGGTATACTGCCAATCTTTCGGTGCAGGTAGAAAGAAGGACGCAAACTAGTCGAGCAAAGGAATTGTTCCTGGATGCTACCAGTTCTGGAGAACTCTCGACCAAACCTGCTTCGTGAGTGGACAGCCGAGGAACACATATTGTAATGTCTCCTCTTCTTGATTACAAATCGGGCAACACACATTGACATTAACTCGTCGACTTCGTAACATCGATAAGCACGGTAATACACCATTTAGAACACGTCAAACACAACTGATCACCTTTGACGGAACCATACAGCTCTATATCTGCCTCCATACCTGCTGATAACTTGGCAAAATTGTATTCGTAAGGGGACACAAGAGTTTATAAGCGCTCTTCACTGTGTAGCGACCTTTATTCTTAAATTTCCAACACCAATCATCTCTCGCCGGTCGTCTACCCAATGGTATTGCCAAAATCCGTTCACAATCATGGCTAGAGAAAAGTGAGCGAATTAAATCAAGATTTCATAAAGCATTCTCCAACAAATCCGCAACCAAGAAAACATTTAAATCAGGAGGCCTTGAAGAAACAATAAAAGAATTCTCCGTATCATTGAGCCACGGTGAGTCCCATATTAGAATTTGAGAACCATCTCCAACCTTCCAATGCATACCCTGTTGTAACAAAGAATGGGTTTCCCAAATACTTCGCCATAAATAACTGGGATTGCTTTCTAAATCTGCTGACAAGAAAGATGAACCCGCAAAATAACGAGCTTGAAGAACATGAGCTATTAGCAAATCGGGTTGAGTCATCAACTTCCAACCCTGCTTTCCCAAAAGTGCAAGATTGAACTCATGGATCTTTTTAAAACCAAGACCACCGAAAATCTTATTCTTCGCCAATCTCTACCAAGATATCCAAGTAATTCATTTCTCATAATTAACACCTTTTCCCCACCAAAATTGAGTCATGATACGTTCCAATTCAGTACATAAAGTTTTAGGTAGAAGAAACAAACTCATCACATAAGTGGTATCGCTTATAACACAGTTTTCAACAACACAACTTTACCCACCTTAGAAAGTGATCTTCTCTTCCATACATTTAATCTTTTCCACACTCTATCTTTTATAAAACCAAATACCTCCTTCTTGTTCATCCCTATATGAGAAGGTAGCCCAAGGTAAGTACCCAAAGACTCTTTTTCCAAAACAGCAAGGATGGCACAAATAGACTCCCTCATCAAATTTGGGGTATTTGTACTAAACATTATGGAAGATTTCACAAAATTTATAAGTTTTCCTGATGCTCTCTCATAATTCTGTAGACATTTTTGAACTTCACTAGCTTCCTGTGCATTAGCTTGAAAGAAAATAAGGCTATCGTCCGCGAAGAACAAATGAGATAAGACAGGACCTCCATTCGAAACTTTACATCCCTGTATTCTGCCCGCTGAAAGTGAATGATCAAAAAGTCTTGATAAACCATCAATGTAGATTATGAACATATAAGGAGAGAGGGGGGTCTCCCTGTCTCAGGCCCCACGTAGGAATCACTGGTCCAATTTCAAACCCATTATGAAGAATCTTGTAGTTGACTGTTAAGAGACAATAAATAATGAGATCAACAAAACCACGGGCAAAACCCATTTTTACCATAACTGCCTTTCCATTTCGTACGATCATACCCTTACTGATATCGATCTTTAGAGCTGTAGAATATTTCTTCCCCCTAGTTCGACGATGAAACTAGTGCATCATTTCAAAAGCAATAATGCAATTATCCTGAATGCTTCTACCTGCTACAAAAGCACTCTGGGATTCCGAAATAGCTGAAGGCAATAAGCTTTTCAATCTGTGAGCCATCATTTTAGTAATAATCTTCAAAAGAACATTGCATAAAGTAATAGGACGGAGATCACCCATTACCTTAGGCTTAGATTTCTTTGGAATCAACACAATTGTCGTTTCATTCAGCTCTCTGGGAAAATTGCCCAAATGAAGATAATCAAGACAGGTTTGAGCTACTCACCACCTATGATATCCCAGTATTTCTGATAGAAGCCCGGGTTAAAACTGTCAAGCCTAGGTGACTTGTCTGGCATCATAGAAAACACGACAGCTTTTACTTCTTCTGCAGTATAAGGACGAAGTAGCGATTCATTCTGTTCCTCAGTAATCAACCTCGGGATATGTTCTAGAACTGGGTTAACATCACAAACCTGAGATCGAAAGATGTTGGAGAAATATGAACTAACCACAGATTCCAAACCAGTTTCCCATGTCTGACAACTTCCATTGTCATCCTGAAGTCGCTCAATCTGAATTTTCTTTTGTCTAATTGTAGCAGCATTGTGAAAAAAAAAACGAGTGTTTGAATCACCTTCTTTAAGCCAAAATTCCTTCACTCTCTACTTCCAGTACACCTCACGTTGACATAGTAACTCAAAATAACGATTTTTAGCAGCAACAAAATTATCCATATCCGCCTGAATCCTAGACCCTCTCAACACTGTCATAGACGTCAAACAATTGTCCATCTCCGTCTTATGCACATTTCGAAGTTCCTTACCCCAGGTCGACAACAATTGATTGCATCTCTGGAGTTTATCTGAAAGTGGTAATTCCACGTTATGATTCCAACAATCAATAATAAGTTCCCGACAAGAAGGTTCCCTCATCCAATGGTTCTCAAATCTGAACTTGCACGCTATAGGTCTAGGCATAAGAAGTCGTATCTAAAAAAAGATAGGCAGGTGATCAGATGAATAGATAGGCAAGACCGACACACTTGCATGTGAAAATAACTGCCGCAAAACTTCTGTTGTCAAAATGTGATCAAGCTTTTCTTCTATAAGTTGGCCCGAATCTCTTTCGTGCTCCCACGTAAATTGATAGCCAGTCATAGGAAAATCATAAAGACCAGCATTTGATACTGCATCTGGAAACCCATGCATAAGAGACAACGACTGAGGTCTTCCACCTCACTTTTCATGGCCGTAAAGAATATCATTAAAGTCACCAAGGCATACCCATGGTTCCTCGCTATACGAAGCCAAAACAAATAATAATTTCCATGAATTTGATCGCCTAGATCGGTTAGGTTCACCATAGAAACCAGTAACCCTCTAAGCACCCACATTAGCAATATCTACCAAAGCATCAATATATCTATCACAAGAACTAATAAGAGAAATAGTACTTACAGACTTCCAAATCAACGCAAGTCCACCACTGTGGCCTCTACTGTCAACTGAAAAGAAACCATCATAATGTAAGAGGTCTTTTATTTCATTGATTTTTGAAGAACTATAAAGAGTCTCAATAAGAAAATTTTAATTTGGCCTTTTAAGTCTAACAATTTCCTGCAAAAGGGGTTGCTAAGCCCCCGACAGTTCCAGCTTACGCAACTCATTTTTGTCGGCGGGCCTAATTCATAGCGCCCACCATTGGTCTGTTTTTTGAACCAGTACTAGAACTTGTAGCATCATTGTCCAAAATACTAAGCTCCTTTGTTTTCTTGGGCTCCTGGCCTATTTTTCTTCTTTTAGGGTCTATAATAGTAACACCTACATCCTCACCCGCCAGATCACCTCCACCTTCCATATCCATCTCTTCACCCATTTTCGAATTCCCTGATTTATTGCTAGCAGAATCCGCACCTTCCTTATCTGTGTGGCGCCCATTTGAATTTTGAACTCCACTCATTCCAGACCTACCAATCCTGTTTTACGTGGACTCTTCTCCCTCCTCCATCGTTCCCCCCTCCCTTAGCCACCATGATCCAATAGTCATGAGATTCCAGTGAGTTGTAGCTCGGATAGACAGCGTAAGTTTCTGGATAAGAGGACCATTGTTCTTGTTAAGCAGTAATCAACAAAACTTCTCAATATGCCCTAAATATGCACATAGGAAACAGACACAAGGAAACTTCTCGAACTCTAAATCCACAGTAAACCACTCCCCATTATCCTTCTTTAATCGCATTGATTAACAAATTGGCCTCCTTACATCCTGTCGATACCGCAATCGCATGAATTTCTTTTTCGGCTTATCATAATTCTTAGGATCTGACTCCACAACTTCCCTAATGCATTGCCAATCTTCTTAGCCACATGCTTTGACATAAATCCATACCACAGACCATGTATCTGTACCCACAAAAGAACATGAAATAATGGGACCTCATGAGGATGCGAATAATCGCCCATCCTCTCTAACAGCAGCAGTTGGTTATCAAACGTCCAAGGGGACATCTCCATTACCCTACTCACATCCACTTCATGATAGAATTGAAATAAATACGTGTCATACTCCTCCTCATGAATCGTAACCCCCATGAAAGGCCTCCATAGGGATGCCAAAGTATGTTTCATAACGTTGAAGTTGATATTCCGATCCGAATGAAAGCTCCCCACCAAACACACAGAATAATCAATTCCATCTTCCATGATCTCCTTCCCTTCAATCACCACTCCTTCATCCTCCTCACCTTCAACGGAAAGATTGGCCATGTCGATAGAAATATCGTCTGCCATGCTCAAACACAAGGTAGGTAACAAAAGACTAAAAGAAACTTGTCATCGACAAGAGAGAGAAACCTCCTCAACGAGAGAAAAAACGATGTCTTCGAATCCTTTTGAGTCTAAATTTTAAATTAAGCTCAAATTTGAACTTTATAACTCAAATTTAATTCTTTCATATATAAAGCAATAATATTTTATATTTTAATAAATAATTACTTTCAATTTTGTAAAATATAATCGGATTCAGTCTAATTTAAATATTTCAAGTCCATTTGAACTTTAAATTGCTTAAATTACGACCAAACATTTATATCAAATATAGAGTATAGTGTTATAAAAAACCGAGAATGATGGCTCTCTTTTAATTCTAATAATTCACTTACCTTTAAATGGATTCCAAGGCATGTGAATATGGCAGCCCACTTGTTAGCTAAATCAGCTACTAGATATCTCGATAGGCATAGCTGGGACATGCCGCCTGGTTTTTTTGTTAGATACTCTAAGAGGATTATCCCAATGAATATCTTCAGTTTCAAAAAAAAAGTTCAAAAATACACATCTTTACCTAAGGATGGAGTGGCCCAGGTTTGGCCCTACCCACAAGCTGGGTGGCCCATGGCTCAGTGGTCTAGGCTAGCCCGACCTAATTTTATATTTTTTATAAAAATAAAAAAATGACATTATTTTTTATGTTCCTGTCGTGTTCGATCAACCAGGCTTAAAATCGAACCAAGCCAAAATTGACATCCTTATTTTTACCCCTAACTAGAGAGGTCCAGAAGTACAAATAAAAATATATAAAAATAAAGAATAATATAAATAATACAATAAATATAAAACAAGATAAAAATTAAAAAAAGATAAAATAAGTTAATAAACACACAAAAGAATGAGTCAAGTAAATAAATAAAATAAACAAATCATTATAATAAAATGTTTAGGTTAAGTTGGGAAATTTGTTTAGGTTAAATAACTACGAGGGAACTACTATGTATTAAATATTCAGGTTAAATACAAAATATAAAATTCGAAAGAAAATGTTTAAAAACCTGTGACAAAAAAAAATCTTTATGTGAGATCATTTTACTCGTATCTTAATACGTCGAAATTTTCTATTTAGGGTTACATCTTCGATAAATTATAGCAGAGTCATATTATTTTTGATCAACTTCTCCCAATTCCTCTTAAGTTCTCCTTTTTTTTTTTCCTTTTATAGTCCGTAAATACAATATTCTCGCATCTTTTCAGTGGAATATGAAGATGTCTTCTCTTAGCATATCCTAACTAACTAAGCTTTGTTTTTCTTAAATTTTCATTAATATTAGTAACATTTAATTTGTCTCTTATAGTTACATTTAGGGGTGAGCATTTGGATAATTCGGGCCGAAATTTCACTGTTCGGGCCCGACCCGAATTACTCAAATTTTTTTCATCTTACCCGGCCCGAACCCGAATTTTTTCTTACCCGAGCTTACCCGACCCGAATTACCCAAAATTTTGTTCGGCTTTACCCGAATTACCCGAAGTTGTTTTTTTGATAATTTTTTAACCCAAAATTTTGTATTTTTATAACCTAATTTGGGTAATTGGGCCGGCCCGAAATTTTTTGGAGTTACCCAACCCCGGCCCGAACAAAATTCGGGTAATACCCGAATTACCCCAATTACCCAAAATTTGAAATTTTTTTACCCGAATTAATTCGGACCGAGCCGGGTAATCGGGCCGGTCCGAATAATGCTCACCCCTAGTTACATTTATGACTTTATCTCTTATAGTATAGTTGCACATCCAACAAAACATCCTCATAACGACTGCCATTAGCCAGCCTAATAGTTAAACGATATAATTTACTTTTGAGTTTGAGTAGTGTTTTCTTGTCATGTAAAATTTCTTATGCACTTTTCTATTTAAGCTACTTTGATTTGATACAATAAACAATATCTTTATCAATTCCTCAATTGTTTTGGATGATATATCATAGATATTCAAAATACTATTTATATGCTATAACTTTTGAATCAATATTTACCTCTACGTCATGAGCTACTTTGTAGCCCGAAAAATTACACTCTAAATGCTCAATCTTAGTCTAGCTCAATCTAAAACTATTCAACTCTAATTTATTTCATCAAAATTATAGCTTAACATTGACACTTTCTTTTATCTTATACTCTAAAATAATATCATTAGCAAATAATATATATCAAGACACGTCCTCTAAATTTTATGGACCTGTCTATCACTACTACAAATAAAAAGATATCGAATGAAAAGATATTATATCACTTGTGTATATAATTTTTAAACATCTCGACGTAATTTCCTTATGTACTATATCATAAGCTTTCTTTAAGTTAATACTGGACATCTAATACTAAATTCTAACATATAAAATATCTTAATATGTTATACATACGCGAGGAAGGTAATCAAAAAAATGGAGAAAAAAATGAGTCCTTTCTTTTATCACTTTTAGGAGCCGTGTGAGATGAAAGTCTTGTGCACAGTTTTGAACGAGAGAAAGAACCGAGAAATTTTCTTTTTGACTTTGACTCTCCTACGCTTTTAATAAGAATTGGAGACATTTAAAATAGTATAAATGTTTTGAAAAGTCCTCCGATAATTATATTTTATTTATGTTTTATTTTTAATATTTAAACAAAAGATGGTTTAATTTGAAGTTGATTTATAAGGATTTAACCGTACTCTACTAATGATTCGAATTTGAATTGAGGTTAGAGGTCTAAAATTAGATTATCTTTGAACAAAACAATGTAATCTATTAAACTTAAAAAGATGATATAATTTTTACTAGTCAAGTTTAGTTACTTCGTCTCAAAAGTATGGTTATTTTATTTTAATTTTTAAAAAATATTTTAACTAATCAAATTGGACAATTTCAATTTTAAATATAACTGTTTTGTTTCAATTATTTAAATAAAATAAAATTATTTTAATTAATAAAATTAAATCTAACTATACAATTTGAATTTGATACACAACTAAAAAAAATATTATTTTAGTTTTAATTTTTATATAATACTCTTTATAATTAATAGCAACAACAATAATACTAAGTAAAAATTCCACCAAGGAGTCTGAAAAGTTTTAATAGTACACATTTTTAACGTAAAGAGACTTATTCCAAAATAGTTTTATACTCAATAACACTAACCACCGTGCATTTATATATTCTCATTTATTCGACGTAAGATCTTCTATTTCGAATTTCGACGTGCCCTCTATTTCAGTGTGATCTCAGTTGTCTAATTTTAAATAAACTTTTATACAACATAATAATGAAAAAGGTGATTTGGTCCATTTATTCTATAAAATATTACAGACCAGCAGAACACATCGCACCATTAAAGAACTAATCCCGTTGAATATGACTTGTATCTTTCACGTGTTTGGTGGTAAATATCTTTTACACAAGATTCGACTAACAAATTCTCTCAAAGTTCCGTCGATGCTTGAGTCAGTGATTTTAGCTGTATTATGTAAAGCTTTGTGCTGATACGTTTAGTAAAGACAAACGAATATAAAAGAAACGACCCTAAATAATATAATCAACATTATTTTAGGGGCCGTTTGGTTCTACTTTTATTTTTCTGTTGTTGTTTTTAGTTTCTGTTTCTTATTTTTAGTTTTTGTTTTTTTCTTAAAAAACGAAAACCTGTTTGGTTGAGAATTGAAATATAAAAACTGAAACCAAAAACCTGTTTGGTTGAGATTTCTAATAAAAAATTGAAATTAAAAATATATTTGTCATTATTATTATTATTATTATTTAATAAGTTATTCTTATTATAATTAATTTTTAATAAGTTATTATTATGATTATTAA
>JANZLC010000009.1:24190132-24202187 GCA_026413385.1 Erythroxylum gracilipes
CATTTATGTTTCATATGGTTTAAAATTATATAATAATTAATATATTATGCTTTGCATATTGTTTAATATACTTTAAAAAATATTTATATACAGAAACAATTTTTATTACAAAATAAAATATATTTAAAATTAAAAGTACTTTTTATTTTTATGTTGTCAAATAGTCTACTTTATGAAACTCTTTCATAAAAACTATTTTTTAAATGACAATCAAACAGTTAACTAACTTCTTAGAAAAGTTCTTCTCAGAAAAGATTTATAGAAAAAAGTTCTACTAACAAAAACTTTATTAATATAAGCCTAACCAATCACAGACCAAATAAGAAATATATTTCTTTTACCTATTTTTTTATTAAGCCATTCTTCACTTAATTTCTCATTTTAAGCACACGTATGCACTTAGATTAATAGCTTTGCTTTTCCTTCGCGAACTTTGATTATAACTTTGCAAACAAAAGTGATTTTATAGTAAGTTATACATAGTGTCAAATAGTTCCATGAGATACACAAGAACAATGCTTCTAATATCTCAAATTAGACGATGAAATTAGACTGACTACATTTGACTAGCCAGTAAACTCTCGACTAAGCAAAGGCATCGCTTCAATGAGCAGGGTTAGTGTCTTGCCAATCAATTTTATCATAATTTTGCTTTCACTGGAAGCATTAACAAATCCGATTAGTCACTTAAGAAGTGAGAGTCATAAGTTGCTTAGTGAAAGGGCTCAAGGACCATTAACTCAACAACTATAGAATCCGATTTCAAGATCAAGGGTTCCAAGTGAGTGTACTTCACAACTAGTGCTTAGTGAAGATGATATGTTATCGAATTATAATAGATTGTATTACGTGGTAATTGTTTTGGTGTGATAAAGTCTTGCATTCTTTAAATTTCGAGTTTTGAAAGCTTTAATTTAAAATATTAAAAAATTAAAAGAGACAAAACTCAGATGATTTAGACATGTAAAGATAAGACTTAGAAGTTCCAGCAAGAAGATGTGAGAATATTGTACTTAAAGAATGTAAACGGAAAAAAAACTTAAGAAGAATTAGAGAGTGATGATAAAAAATGATATAGTTATGTTGGAACTTATCGAGAGCACGACTTAATCTGTTTCTTAATACACCAAAGTTTTTTATTGCAGGTCATGTTCTCGGTAAATTAAGATCTTTGTCGTTCTTATAAGTCTTTTAGTATTTTCCTCTTCTATTTACCTAAGTATTTAAATATGTAGTACTTACCTCTTAGTGATTTAACCTAAATATTTTCTTATTTAGTGCCTGTTTGGATGGACTTTTGGGAAGTCAATAAGCACTTTTCTCCACCACAAAAACCTTTTTAAAGAAAAACGACTGTTTGGCTATAAAATAAAAAAACACTTCTTTAATAGATGCGGCTTTTTTGACAACCAAAATACAACATTTTAAGAAGCTTAAATTTGAAGCTTTTCACAAAACATCTCAAATGATTTTTTTGGGTAGATTTTTCATATCAATTAATGATTTTATTTTTGGTCCCTTTTGTCCTTATGTTTTATACATAATTCTTACAATATCCACAAAATCATCTTCACGTTTATCTTGCAAACCCATCTTCTCTAAAATATTTGGTTAGATATATTTTCATTAATGTTTCATATGGTTTAGAATTATATAATAATTGATATATTTTTCTTTGCATATTATTTAATATACTTTAAATAATATTTATATCTATAAATAATATTTATTACAAAATAAAATATAGGTAAAATTAATAAAAGTGCTTTTTATTTTTATATTACCAAACAGTCTATTTGATGAAGCTTTTTCAAAAAAACTGTTTTTTAATTGACAGCCAAACAATCAACTGATTTTTAAAAAAAATTCTTAAAAAAAACTTTACTGATATAAGTCAATTTAAATAGGCACTAAATCATGTATATTAGTAAGAATTTGATTGAGTTGTTGTTTTTGTTGTACAATTTTCGACTGCCTTCGAACCATATTCATGATCGTGGGCTTAAGGTCTCGACTCTGAACGTATAATTGATTGGTTTAGTCTACTGCAAGCCTAAGGATACTCTTCTGGAGAGCAAGCCCGATAACTAAGAATAATACATGTTTGTGCTTGGTCTGTGACTCGGTATCCTCAATTAACTTACCTCCCTTAGAACGCACTTTTTCTTTCTTATTTCTGGAGATGAATGGATAGTGATATTTCCAGTATGCACTTTTACTTTTGTTTCTTGGTTCGAATTTTAAAGGATAAAACGTTTAAAAGTGTTTAATTTTTAAAGATTATTTTAATTTAGTTTTCAAACTTTTAAAATTTTCAATAAAGTAATCATTTTTTAATTTTAACAATTTAAAAAGTTATTTTTATGACGTGATATATTTATTAAATATTAAATAAATATGTATTTATTAGTAATTTCAACAAAAATTTTGAATTAAATTATTAAAATTTTAAATTGTTGATAACTTAATTAAAATTTTTTAAAAATTTGTATAATAAATTGAAAAGATCTCAAAAAGGTTAAGTACTTAATGATTAGTTATCTTAATTTCGAATTATAATTGTTAAAAGTTCGTCCAAATGTTTAAATTTTAAGATTTAAATTTAAATGGGGATTGAAAGAGAATAAAAACTTTAAATTTTGACCACATAATATATAATTACTATAATTTTAAATTTTAAATTTATTTATATGTATTTATTATATGTTTTAAAAATTATATTAAAAATTAAATCAGTAAGATAAAAGATTTAAAGTTTAAATAGTTAATAAATATTAAACTGTTATAAAAATTAGTATATAATAAATATAAAACATTTGAAAATTTTAAATAGGATAAGAAAAAGAGATGTTGTACTTATTAAAAGACTTCAAGTTTAATTAAAAAAGTAATTATTAAATAAAAATTAATTAGTTTTTTTATTAATAAAATCGATTAAGTTATAAAAGTTGACAATAAATCGAATTAAAAAGTTTTAAAATTTTTGAAAAGTTAATTCAAAATTTTAGTTATTCAACGGGACAAATCAATTCGATTTTTTTAATAATTGATTATAATATTTATATGTACGTATTAATTTATTAAATATAGTAGCATTTGATGTGTAATTTTGGGTCTATTATTTCTGTATGTTAAACATTATAGACTTACTCATTTCACGCTGTAATAAGAAACTAACGATAGACTGTAGATGCTAAAAATAAGATCAGTTCTTCTGTTTCGATTAACCAATTTTCTCATATTCTATTAAATCTCATTTATACATTTATATAGAGTCTACACAAATATATAGATTAGATTAAGTGACACAGAGTTAGAACACCCTAACAGATAGAGAGTGCTTCAACCCGTTAAAAATAAAAATGTGAGTCTTTTATGTGATGTTCTATTTTTGTTTTTAACTAAAAACTATTATATACATATAATAACTTACAAATTATATATCATGTATAGTTAACAAAACTCAAAACCCAAAACTCAAAATTAATTAATTAATATTTATAAATAAAAATAAATTTACTCTTAACTCAAAAATAGATTAAAATGATGTTGGACAAGTTGATCCATTACTCCACCTCATCATACGGCGTCGTTCAACCTTGCCGTTTGCTTCTAGAGCTTCCCTCCACGCCCGTTCTCACTTTTCAGTTTCCTTACAACTTCTCATTGTCCTCCTAGCCTCTCCCCTCCTTGCTGTCGCTTCTCTGTGATTCACCTATGTTCATCTCTTGTTCGATCTCTGATATTAACAGTGTTCTGATCTGAAATAGAGACCGAGAACGATCTCTGTTATCAATGTACTCTGATCTTACAAGAAATCGACGAAGAACGTAAGATCGATCTCTGTTTCTTTGTCTTACTGGTTTTCTTTCTTTTTATTGTTTCCCTTATTCTGATCTTTTGTTTCCAGATCTGGTTATCAGTGTTCTCTGATTGGAGGGTCAACCGCAAAAAATGGAGAAGAAAGTGAATTTAGATGGAGTTTTTTCTCGTACAGAGGTATATAGGATCAACGAAAGGAGAGTTTCAAAGAAGCATTTTGGTTTTAATTTTCACAACTATTTAGAATTATTAGTTGCGTAAATCGTTATAAATTTATAGTGATTGCTTCTCTGTGCAAGGTTTGAAGTCTAGAGGAGGATAGCCGTTTGATGACAGAACAAACTGAGATTTCGTAACCAAAGGTATGTGCAAAATCCAAAAGTTGAATCTCATAACTTGTAGAAACATTGTTGTTTACAAACATTAATATATCCTTCCTTTTCACTTATTGAAAATATAAATAGGACATAAATTACGAAACCGATTTGAAAAGGAAAGTTCTAAACATGTTTAATGCATGTTTGTATTCTCTTTCTGTTACCTTTTTTATTTTATTACTTCAGCTTAATCAAGCCGTCTTGGTATAAACAGTTTTTAGAACTCCAGTGCCGGTTCCGTACTCATTAACCCCCTCACTCTGGCGTGACTCTCTCCCTCTCCTTTATGATAGTAGGCAACTCTCCTGTATAAAGCGAACACACCAATTTATATGCATTATTAAAAGGTTTTGAAGATTCAGATAAAGAAAAACTTGATTTGTATAGTTTAAAACAAATTTTTGTATAGTTTAAAACAAGCCTAAGATGTTAGTACAAAATATTTTATTCTTTTGTAATAAATTGTGGATTCAACAGATTTAGTGTAGACTCTGTTAGTTTTATATCCCACATTGAAAGTAGGTAATAGTATAAGCTTCATTTGAAGCTATATAAAGAGATATATACTCAAGTTTAAACTATTAAAAAATCTTTCGCATAACTTGTGTATTAATTTTTGACGTGAATGGAGAGCTCTATTTTTTATAATCTTTATTTTTATATTAATGTGTTTGCTCTTATTACGTAAAGAGATAGATTCTACCTGAATAGAGCAAACATGTTAATATAGAAAACAAAAAATTATTTACATAAAAAATTAATACAAAAAATAAAAGTTAAAGAAAGATCTCTCAATTTATGTCAAGAATTAATAACATAAAAAATTAATTAAAAAAAGATCTTACGAAATTAATTAAAAAAAAGATCTTACCCTTCGTATCAAGAATTAATAAAAAAATTTATTAAAAAGAGATTTTAAAATATTTAAAACTTAAAATTTATTAAAAAGAGATTTTAAAATATTTAAAACCTTAAAATTTATTAAAAAGAGATTTTAAAATATTTAAAACCTTAAGTATATGTATTTTTACGTACCTTCAAATGAAGCTTATACTCTCGCTCACTTCCAACGTGGGATTGAAAACCAACACGTTGTTGCATTAAGTGAAACCAGATCTTCTGTTCAGTTTTACTCTGTCTTATTTTGTCTCATAGAATCTCAACCATTTATTTTGTGGGACCTATGTGGGTTCCATGTGAACCCCACATAAATAAATGACTGAGATTTATTGAAAACAATAAGACATCATAATATTGGACAGAAGATTTGGACTCCATCAACGTTTCTTTCAAGCTCCTAAGCAAGCTGTTAAAACTCTCTTCCTTCCTCTTAACTCTTCTGTATACTTATAGATTTTGATTTTGAATTAGGTTCAAAATGATCATTCTGCCACTCATATTCAGGTATATCCAAGTTTTGGACATATTTCTTAAAGGTTCTATTATTCTCAAAAATGATTATTCTCGTATTAATCGTACCTTGGGATCAGAAGTTAGGTAACAAATTATCTGTTGGACGACCAAAACCAACTTAATAAGAAATTTGTGTTTTGTGTTAGATATAATCTGGCTAATCTTAAGTTAAGTTAGAAAAACTAATAATATAAACTGATTTATTTTCTTTGTTTTCTCTAAGAAATAGTTTTTAGGAGAGGAATTTTCATGATTATTTGATTTAAGATAGCTTATCTATATCTTTAAAAGAAATGAATAATTTATAGAATTCCTCAATTTAACAATTAATTTATATTTTGTAATTAAAAATTTAAAATATAATTAATGAAATGCTACAACCTTTAAATGATATATATTTACAATATTTATGAAGTATTTATGAAGTATAGTATTAATAAATTAGCTTGAAATTTAACAAATTGAAGTCAATAAAAATCTGATCAAATAATTTGAAGCAATTGAATTAAAATTTAAAATGATATTATTTTGAAAAAAATAAAATTATCTTAAGATTTGATATTTTAAAATTATAGTCGAATTATGTAGTGTTGTCATCTCTTTTTTTTTTTGAAACAAAGTCAATATCAATAGCATTAATCAGAGAGTTAGGAAAAAATTCCAACTACAACGGCTAGTATATAAAGGTGAGACTCTTGCTACCATCATGGTACTAAACGTGACAACATCCCTTACAACATAAAAGTCCCCATTCTCCGAGGAAGCCAAGGATCATCTAGTATCCAAATATCTCGCTCAGTTCCAACATACCAACGAAAACCATGCTTAAGTATCGTCATCGTAAGTAATTGATTTATGTGACATAATTGACGAATCGTTACATAATTTAAAATATTTAATTTATATAGACCCATATCAGACTTTTTCTTTTTGATTATTAGACCCATATCACTCTCTTGGTGTTCATGGAGTCCTTTGAAGATAACTTCGATTCAGCGCTAAACCTAGAGGAAACCCACTTCAAACAAGGCTACTCTGAAGGCCACAAGCACGGCCTAACCACCGGAAAAGAGGAGGCCCGACAAGTTGGCCTGAAAACTGGCTTCGAAGTCGGCGAAGAGCTCGGCTTTTATCGGGGATGCGTTGATGTTTGGAATGCCGCGATACGGGTCGACCCGTCTCAGTTCTCGGCCCGTATTCAGAAGTCTGTGAAGCAGATGGAGGAGTTGATTAGCAAATACCCGATTATGGATCCAGAGAATGAGAGTGTTCAGGAGATAATGGACAGTTTAAGGTTAAAATTTCGGGTGATCAGGGCGGGTATGGGTGTGAAATTGGAGTACGATGGTTATCCAAAGCCTAAGGAGACTGAGTTTTGACGGTAAATTTTACTTTATTTTTATGATTAATTAGGTGGTGGTAGTTTCTGATGTGCTAAAAGTATTTACTTGCTATGATTGGAATTGGGTCGAGCTCAGGAAAACTGGAAGTTGAGATTGAAGAGAAGTTCGTTGCTGAATTGAACGGAGGAGGAGTTTGATTCTCTAATGAATGTTAATTTGGGTACTTCCTTTGAGAAGAAGGTGCAGATTATTAAGATAGAGTTGGTTACTCTTTATATGTTCTTAAGCTATGTTTGTTTTCAGTTATTATAAAACTGGGTTCAGAACTCCTAATGCTCGAGCTCGAACTGAAAATAATTCAAGTCTTAATTTTGGTTCGGATTGGTTTGCACTGAGGATGGAAAAAGGCCTGATATATGTTTAGGTTGAAATATAAGAGAGAGAGTTTGTCCCACATTGGAGAAAGAGAGAAAAGAAGACCAACATATAAGTCTAGCGGGTTACTCTACCTATCATTAATTAGTTTTTGGATGGAACCTCACTTAGACTTGTATGTGCTCTAACTTTCCTTTTCATGCAGGTAGTTTGTAGTAGAATATTTTGTACTGAAGAATAGCGAGTGACAAAACTGAATTAGCAGTCGTAAAACGATTTGAGATGTTCTGATTCAACTGAGCTGAGATCAAGTCATGGGTAGTCGGATCTGACTTCTTGCTATTCTTAATTTTGAAACTACTTTTGTTAGAATAAAGGCATGGCAATGGGTATAGTTTAGCTGGATTTAACCTTAAACTGGGTATATTGTGCAAATATCAATGTGTATGGATGTCAGCCACTTCCACAGCAAACGTGTATATATATATATATAGAAACTTGGCCCAGTTAATATATGAAACCACGTATTCGACATGTATTTAGTATAACCTCAACATGTGAACTTTCGTGGCACAGATCAGCCAATATGTGCCTAAACAAAAGCACTGGGTTGCAAATGAACGCAGGCTAAGTAGCTGATGTTAGCGTGCGCAATTCCATAACTTTTGCAAGTATGATAAACCTAAAGTAAAAAGAGAAGTCGTAAAACTTTATTCGATGTTATGTAAAGATACACACACTGTTCTGTATTAGAGATAAGATTTTATGTAAAGTTAAAATGAGTCATTTTTAAAGTATTTCATCAAAACAATATGATTTTACATAAATCGAAACGCTCGCATCCTGACTCTTCCCAATGTCGAAGCAACCAATTCCGACACATTATCACCGTAAATTTCTTCCTAACTGCTGCCAAGAATCCTGAAGTAAAATTTCGTTTAGACAAAATTTTGTTAACACAAAATGATAGAATTCAAATCCTAATTTTGTAAGATATTTAAAAATTACCTAACTTTCCTACTGTTCATGTATGGTCCATTTACTGCACACGCAGATATTATCGCCTGTACTCCTGAACTTTTTTCTCTGTGATGGACAGAGGTATGGAGACGGATATAAAGGTTATTTTTGGGTCTTTATTCTTACTAACACACTAGAGTATACCATTAATCGTGCAAAACAGAAAGACTAGAAGATTCAAAAACTTAGAGACAAAGAGAATTATCGATGGGCAATGGCTGGAGGTGTTTTGTTTCAATTATGTTTCTATTATTTTATATGCATGTATCTTTTATGTATTGTTATTATATGAGATGCATGCTATTGCTGAGTTAATTTACATCAGTATCAGAGCTTTAGTTCATGCCTCTGTCTTGCTTTATAAACCACCGAAAAGACATGTCTCTATTTTGCCCTGTTATGATTGAGTTTTTGCCGAAAACATTTTTTTGAGTTTGTTGAATTTTGGACGTTTGTACATGTTGGAGACGTTAGAGTTGTGATTTTGTGCTCTATGGAGCGCTCGACGATGACAAAACTGTGTACGGAGGAAGCGACGATGATGACCGTACCTAAGGCTTCAGATGTTGCATAGTTGGTTTTGCTATGTCTCTTGTGTGTTGCCTAGTCCTCCTCATCCAATTATCGACCTTCCTGCAATTTTTGGCGTCTTATGCTTGCCAAAACTATCAAGGTTCCGACGAGTCACACCCGATCCAGCTGGAGAGTGAAGACGACCTCTGTGTTATTCTTTTTTTAAAAAAATTATCCATATTAATTTTGTTAATATTAATGATTAATTGGGTTAATCGAGACCTAACCTTTATATTGTAATTTTTAATTATAAAAAACATTTTTGGTATTAATATTTTATGAAAAATATTAATTTTTAATTATGTATGTCTTATGTTAAAATTTAAGTTTTTGACATGCATATTATAATTGTTTAATTTTTCCACAAATTACATGTGATTAATTGAAAATTTTGTGTGTATAAATTTATGATCATTATACAAGCAAAATTAGATTAAATAATTTATGCATTATTATTTGATTTATTTATTTCATGATGCAAAAGTTTAGGCTTTTATTTAAAGCTTAAGGTAATGTGAGTGATCATATGATTTTAATTAATTGAGAGTAGCTACAACATCTCAAATTAATTATAATTACATTAATTGTAATTAATCATACATGAAATGATAAAATCTATGTACATGAATTTTGTTATATTTGTATGATTAGTTATGATGAAATATCGAATTATATTTTTTAATCTACCCACAGGAATTAAGAAAAGAAACATAATTCAATAGTTTTAGATGAATCTAATTAAGTAGAATTTTAGCCCAAAGGCAAATCTTATGTCACTAGATTCATCTATTAAATGCATGATTTACATTGGTAAACCATGAATTATTAGTGGTTTCGAAATATATGTAACGAGTATATATTTTTAAGTGTGATATTCTCGAATTGAGAGGTGACAACTATAAGGTATGGAAGGAGAGAATTCTGCTTCATTTGGGCTAGATAGATATAGACTATGCTATTAGGAAGAACAAACCACCAAATATGACTGAAACCAGCACTCTAGAAGCTGTTGCTCTTATAAAAAGTGGAGAGATCTAATTGTCTCTCTATGATGTTCATAAAAACCAAGATATCTGCTGGCATTCATAGTTCTGTCGAACAATATAATAATGTCAGAGATATATTGAAGGCCATTGATGAGCAATTCGCTACATCTGATAAGGCCTTTGCTAGCACTTTGATTATGCAGTTATCATCCTTGAGGCTCATTGAAATAAAGGGTGTACATGATTATATTATACATATGAGGGAGATAGCGCGGCTCAGCTGAAAGCGTTGGAGGTTACTATATCGTAATTTTTCTTGGTACATTACATTCTGCCTTAACAATACAGTCCTTTCAAGATCTTTTTTAACACACATAAGGACAAGTGGTCGATCAATAAATTGTTGACCATATGTGTGCAAGAAAAGAAGAGGTTGTTGATGGAAGATGGTGAAAAGGTCAATTTGACCGTTTCAGGAAAGAAGAGATAGGATGATTCAAAAAATAAGGGAAAAAGCAAAGTTGCTCCTCAATCCGATATAAAGAAGCCGTCAAAGTATTTCTTCTGCAATAAGAGGAGACACATAAAAAAAGACTGTGCTAAATTTAAGGACTGGCTCGAGAAGAAAGATACTCAAATTTCATTTGTTTGTTATGAGTCTAATATGATTAATGATAATCATAACATATAGTGGATTGATTCTAGTTCTACAATCTATGCTTCAAATACCTTGCAGTTTGATTTTGAGCAGTGACTTTATTTTGTGCTTGGAAAAGACCTTTTATGTTCTAAATTTCTCTAGAAATTTGATTTCTATATCAAGACTTGTACCTTTTCATTTTTTTCTTTAACTTTTCAGATTTTGATTTTAGTTTATGTAATGAATTTAATGTTATTGGTTATGGTACATTATCTGATTGTCTTTATTCCATTTAGTTACAAAATGATGATGCTTATAATTCGATGCATGTCATTCCTGGATTGAAACAATGTGTTGTAAATGAAAAATCCTTTATGTTGTAATTGAATAGAATAAAGACAATCAGATAATGTATCATAACCAATAACTTTAAATTCATTACATAAACTAAAACTAGAATCTGAAAAGTTAAAGGAAAAATGAAAAGGTATAAGTCTTGATATATAAATCAAATTTCTAGAGAAATTTGGAATATAAAAGGTCTTTTCTAAGCATAAAATAAAGTCACTGCTCAAAACCAAACTGCAAGTGTCAATGATTTCCACATATGAACTCGTCTTGGTTCCTGAATAGATGAATTGTTCACTTCCTATCAGCTTACTTAGGTTTTGCATACCCTGTAAGGTATTTGAAGCATAGATTGTAGAATTAGAATCAATTCATCATGTGTTATGATTAACATTAATTATATTAAACTCATAACAAACAAATGAAATTTAAGTACCTTTCTTCTCGACCCAGTCCTTAAATTTAGCGCAATCTTTCTTCATGTGTCCCCTCTTCTTACAGAAGAAACACTTTGACGGCTTCTTTAAATTGGATTGAGGAGCAACTTTGCCTTTTTCCTTATTTTTAGCATCATCCTGCCTCTTCTTTCTTGAAACGATCAAATTGACCTTTTTACCCTCTTCCATCAATATCCTCTTCTTTTCTTGCACACACATAATCAACAGTTCATTGATCGACCACTTATCTTTATGTGCATTATAAGAGATCTTGAAAGGACCGTATTATTAAAGCAAAGTGCACAGAATGTAATGCACCAAGAAAAATTCTGATATAATAATCTCCGACGCTTTCAGCTGAGCCGCTATGTCCCTCATACGTATAATATAATCACGTACACCCTTTATCCCAATGAGACTCAAGGATGACAACTACATAATGAAAGTGTTGGCAAAGGCCTTATTAGATATAGCGAATTGCTCATCAATGACCTTCAATATGTCTCTGATATTACTATGCTGTTCAACAGAACTACGAATGTCAGCAGATATCTTGGTTTTTATGAACATCACAGAGAGACAATTAGATCTCTCCTACTTTTCATAAAAGGCAATAGCTTCTGGAGTGCTGGTCTCAGTTATACTTGTTGGATCGCATACGGTCCGAGTATTCAAAATACGCTGCGGAAAAGACCATACAACAGCATCACGTATAATCGAA
>JANZLC010000009.1:24218341-24238867 GCA_026413385.1 Erythroxylum gracilipes
GATGTATTATATGTGTGTTAATCTTGGATTTTAAAATTGCATGTGTGAAATGTTTTGATGTGATTGTACTGTCTTGGATGACATCCATGTATCCTCCCAGGGGGTATTTGGGTGTTACACTATCCCTCAGACTCAATCAGCACAATCATCTGGAGAGACAGAGATAAAAAGGAAGTTAGTATTTGAGAAGAAGAAGCCTTAACAACAACTCTCTTCAAAACTAGCAGAAGAACAAAAGAAGATGAAGCTTATTCAGAAGAAGTTTTCATCATCTGATGTTCCACAAAAGACATAGACTGTTGAACACCAGCTAGTACCTTACAGCCCTCCTCAACCGATAAAGAAAAAAGATTTGAAGATGAAGGTCATAGAAGAATCAACACCTGATCATAACAGAGGTTTAATTATCATTAGAGAACTTTTTAAACAGATAGTTAAGGTTCAAGTTAAGCCCATAATAGTAAATGATCAGATGATACATCTTCTAAGCCCTGAAGAACGAAGACTATATACCATCATTATCATTCCAATTTAATGCACGAAATGATATGTCAATGCTTTCCCATCCAAGATTATCTTCCAAGTCATTGACATCTACCAAATTCGATTCTTTAGAAACCCAATCCACCAAAAGATCAATATTATCAATAGAAATTGGATCAGTTGAACTGCTTGTACTATTAAGACTCCTAGTAAACAATTAAATTTAATTATTAGAAAATTATAAGAAATTTTATCAAAATTAATAATGATAATAACATACCTTTCCCGAAGCTTTAAATTGTAACGAAAAAAACCAAGTCATTCAACCTCTTATGCTCCAATGTATTCCTTTTCTTTGAGTGGATAAATTCAAATGTGCTTCAGTTTCGTTCACAGCTTGTTGCACTCACACATTGACTTGAAATCTGATTTGCAAACCTTTTCAATTCTAGAGCACCATTTCCAAATTGATCCCACCAAGAAACTGTAAGTCATAAGATAACAAAAATAGTGTTATAAACAAAATAAAGTGATAATTAATTTTCAACAAATAAGAAAAAGGAAATAACTAATACCTGGAGAAAATTTTCCTCTTTTTCGAATAGCAATCAACATTCCAAAATCCCTATAAGACAACTTGTAAAGCTCCATTTGTGAGCATAAAAGATCTTGCATCGCATCATTGCTAACAATTGTTGTAATAGTTAAAAGCATTCTTCTATTAACTTCATCTTGCTGAGTAAGATCCAGTCTAAAATAGACACTAGGATTCAAAAAATACCCCAGCTTCAAATAATGGAGAAGAAAGTTATCTTTCCCTTCTCTCATTAATGACTGAAATATATGATGTGTATAAAGAAGGCCTATGTTTCAGATTGGCCTTAATTGATTCCGTCGCTCTCTCCATGGAATAAAAAATATAACCCGTTGTTGTCTTTTCTTCACTATCAGTCAAACGTAGCACCCTCACCAAAGGCTCACAAACTCGTATAATAAATTAACATTGAGACAAAAATTCTCTATCTTCTAGTATAATATTACAAACCTCCACTATAGCATTAGACTTAGCATGCTAAGATGTAATCCACCTATCACTTGTAAACATTTGTCTTAACTCTTTCTTCATCGAAAGAAAAGACTGAAGTGATAAGAAATTTGTGGTAAATCTTGTCACAGCAAGACAAAACAAATTCCTACTATTGATAAATTCCTTTTTCATCAAATTCAATACCCATGCACTATTATAAATGAACTTTGTCACCTTTTCAGCTTTATGCATAGTCTCATCAATAATAAGAAAATTAGGATCTCCTATATTCTCCAACATTAGGTCATTGCAATGTGCAACACAAGGAGTCCAAACAATGAATTATACGTATTCTGCAACCTTTTTCCTACTGCTTTATAAGTGGAATCGTTGTTAGTAATAAGCTGAACAATGTTTTCTAGCCCTACTTCATTCACAACTTCATCAATTATCGCAAACAAAGTCTCAGTATTTCGAATAAGGCCAGATGCATCAATAGATTTCAAAAACATAGAGCCATTTGTAGAATAAACTAAAAAATTTACTATGGGCTCTTGTCTCCTATTTGTCCAACAATCACACATGACTGAACATCCATAAGTACCCCAATTCACTCTTTTTTCATCCAAATAACTTATAATTTTAGAAGTAGCACAACTCAAAAGTTTACCTCTTAAGTCATCAATCGAAGGACCTTTTTATCTTGGACCATGAGAGGCTATTGCATCCATCATAGGTTGATAATAATAAGACTGAGAAGCATTGAATGACAAACCTGTATCATACGACCATCTTGCTACTGCCATATCGACATTATGAGCCGCATCTCTTGATTGCATTGCACTATAAATTGAAGGTTGGGCTCCAGGTGTTGTTTGTGGTGCAAAGAAACTAGTTAACTACCTTCTTGTAAGATCCCACATCAGTTGGGGAGGTGAACAAAGCACGCCTTATAAAGGTGTGGATACCTCTCCCTTATAGACGCGTTTTTCATGCCCTAACACACTAGATCCCATCAGAACTCCGAAGTTAAACATGCTAGGGCAAGAGCAGTACTAGGATGGGTGACCTCCTAGGAAGTTCTGTGGAAAAACAAAACCGTGCGAGCTGGGCCCAAAGCTAACAATATCTACAAACGGGTGGTCTGGGCTATTACACTTCTTCTCTTCCTCACATCAGATTCAGGTACTTCTTCTTAACCTTGAGATGGAATACTACCAGTACCACTACCACCAGTACCACTTCCACTTCTACCTTTAACATTTCCAAAATCACCACGAAAACTAGAAAATGAACTTCCATTACCAATTTCAAAATTTAACCTTTCCCTTCTATCTCTCTCATATTAATATTCATCACACAATGTTTTCATTTGCCACTTCACATTATGACTTACTTTTACAGGGTTGCAGAACTCCTTTAATCTTAACTAATTGTTTTTTAATCAGATGATTCCTCCACCTTTCAAATGCTTGTTGCATGATAAGGGAATAGTATGGTTCCTCATACTGGGAACTAATACAACATGAGCCTAAACTGGATCATTGTATCTTCCTAAAGTAGGTTGATCAGGAGTACTTGAATTTTCTTCCAGTTGTTTGTAAAAATAAATGAATGCATATATCAAAATAAATAACACATAATTTTAGTACACAATATGGATATCCATCTTATATAATATAACTCATTCTGTATGATTACATTACACACAATTCAATTTCATGGAACACAATTCACTATAAGTCAAAAGCTAACAATTAAAAACATTCAATATATATAATTACACAAAACATACATAAGCGCTTTCCATTTTCAACAATCACAAAACATGCATAAACATTTTCTATTTCCAACATTTGTCAACAATTTCCATTTCCAACATCCACAAATCATACATAAACAATTTTTATTTCCATCAATTTTCAACAATTTTCATGTCCATTAATCATAAAACAATCATAAAACAATTTTCATTTCCAACAATCACAAAACATGCATAAACAATTTCCACTTCCAACGATTTTCAACAATTTCCATTTCCATTTCCATTTCCATTTCCAATAATCACTATTCATTCATAAAAACAATTTTCATTTCCAATATCCACAAATCATACATAAACAATTTTCATTTCCATTTCCATTTCCAACATCCACAAATCATAGATAAACAAATTCTATTTCCAACATGCACCTATCATACATAATTTCATTTCCATTTTGAACAATTTTCAACACTTTCCATTTCCATTTCCAATAATCACAATACATTCTTAAAACAATTTCCATTTCCAACATCCATAAATCATACATAAACAATTTCCATTTCCAACATCCATAAATCATACAGAAACAATTTTCATTTCCAATAATACATTCATAAAATAATTTCCATTTCCAACAATTTCAATTCAAAGTTTTGAACATGAGGATCAAGTTGATGGGTATGATATGATTTACATAATTTCCAAATAATAAATGACATATCTTATACAATTGTTCATACACATCTATTTATAACATGATGATCAAGTTAGAAGATATATTCATAACATGAGGATCAATCGATCAAGTTGAAGGATATAACTTCTTTGGAAATGTTTTTTCTTATTTAAAGCTTTAAATTTTCTTTTCATTTCTAACAAACCCTAATAATATACACCATTCTGTATTTCATTCTTAAATAAATATGTTACTTTTACAATTTTTAATTTTATTAATAAGTCTAAGTACAAATGATTGGAACCTACAATAACAACATATTCACAATTTGAAAACAAAAAAGTTCTTTTTGGGATACATATATTACATCACTATTTTCACACATTATCTATTATAAATATTTATGATACCCCATCACACATATATATGACCAAATAATTCAAGTTCAACATATCTTATACTCAATTAATTATTTACCCAAAACTAATACCCAAATAGGAAAATACTATCATTAACTACAACTGAATTATAATTAATTTCCAATTGTATAATTTGATACTCAACTAATTATTTACCTTAAGTCAATACCCAAATATTAAAAATAAATTACAATTTTCGATTTACAACTTACAAGTTACAAACTTACAATGTTAACTGTTAATTAATGAGTTAAGTTTTTACAATTTTATAACTTTAATTGTTTCCAACTTCAACTTTCAACTTTCAGAATCAATATTCAATAAGGTCGTGCATTTCATAATTTTCATTCAAACAAAAACTTATCATAATTTACAAATCATACATAAACCAATCTTTATTCATTATAACAAAACAACCAAACAACTCATTGATCAGTCATCACCGTGACATTCATAATTCCATTTCCAATATTCAAATCATAAATGACAAAACAAAACCGTGAATGTGATCATTCAACAATTCAATTCCAATATCCAACCAATTCAGATACACACAAATTGCACATCATAAAACCAACTTCTAACTTCTAACCAATTCACAAATCCATCATCCAACTAGTTCACAAATCCATCGTCCAATTCCAATCCAACATAATAATAACTGCAATTAAGCAGAAAAATTAAAAAAAACACACCCAAAAACACTTCAGGTCTTCAGGTTGGGTGACGGGTCAAAGGCGTCCGGTGGCTTCCAGTGTAGATGTGCCCGATTTGTGACCTTCTCTCCTTCTTCAGACGTTCAATGACGAATGGCGACGACATGGTGTGGTGGTCCCTATGGAGGAAGTTGAAGACAGTGGCATCTTCAGGGGACGCCAAGGGAGGAGCTGAGGAGAATGACAGAAGGAGCAGCACCGTCGGAGAGGGACCAGTTAGTCGGAGATGAACAAAAGAATGAGAGAGAGAGAGAGAATAGTGACAATGGTGAGTGAAGACGTGAGACTCAGTGAGAGAGAGATAGAAAAATGAGAAGGAAGGTAAAAGAAGGTTCGGGACTCAGGAGAGTGGAGAAGACAGAGACAGGGGGAATGACGTGAGCAAAAACAAAAGATGGCAGCGGTGAGAGTCAGTGACGGTGAAAGCGAGAGAGAAAAAAACAAAGAAGAGAAGGAGGAGAAGGTTCGAGAGTCTTTAAGGGAATACAGGGGTGGTTGGGTTTAGGGTAGAATTTTCAAAAATTGCAAATTGGTTCTTAGGTTTTATGAAAATTAGGATTCCGGCTGGTATGTCACGGTATTATACGTACCGGCCGGTATCGAGCAAAAAACGCGGTACCAATCGGTATTCAAGGCTAGTACTAATGGAATGAATACCATTATGTTTTTTTCGTATCGGCCAGTAGAATGATATCCATTCTTTTGGTTTTAGGCCCTTTATAGAGGGAGAGTAGCTACTGTTAGTTCACCATGAGTAGAAAATTATTTTCCATAAATGGAACCAAATAGGGATAGAAAGATAAAACTAGAGGAGAGAAGGCAGAGCATGCAATGGTAGTGAGAGATAAGGATAATTGAAAATTTAGTTAGATAAGGATAATTCAAAAGTTGGTGTTGATAAAGGCTTTTCCAAATCCATTAAAAATCTTTTAAGTACTTCTGCTCTACATTTGTTTCATTTGAAGTTTGAGAAGGATGTGCATTCTCCCATTATACTCATTTCAAATTTCTTTCTCATACAACTCTTTTTTTTCATAAATCGTTATTAGTAGAACCAAAAATTGTATAATTGCATAGATCTAAATATTAAGAATATCACTTCTAAACATTTTTATAAACAGAGTAATACCTACTTTTCTTCTTAAAAAGATATTATTCATAATAAAATACTTATTCTTTCATACAAATGTCCTACATGCTTATTTTAATTAGTAAAATTATTTGCACAACATAAAAATATGATATGGGCATCTAAATTTAAAACTATGAGATTATTTTAACTTACACCTTGTTTTGAATTCATCAATTTAAGAAAGAACTTTTACAAAAAGTTTAGGCTAAATTAAGTTTTCCTTAAAAAAAAGATTATATTTCAACTTGTAACGTAATTTCTTTAATTTTTAGTATAAGAGGAAGTGCTTCTTACGTGCCATATCAATATCAATGATCTCATTTTTAGATTCTTCACTTTTTGATTAGCTTGATTTATTCCACATATCCTTCATGAACTTTTTTTATTTCTTCTTTTTTTCATGCTTGATTTATTTCACCATATAATGTTACCCTTCCTTTTAGGTTTATATTTACCTTGGGCGTAGGTTTCCTTTCTCCTTTAAATTTGTTTTATTTAAAAACTTATCAAATTTGAGTCAAAAAGTTATGTTTTCATCCTTATCACTTGAAGGTGATAATATCCTCCTCTTTATAGTAATTCCCCAATGTATTAAATATGATGATTTTTTTAATGCCTTCTACTTCTTGTGTCTCTTTTAATCTTAAGAGTACATATCTAAGTACCCCCTTAAGATGTAATGCATTTAGGTTCTTTTCCTTTTTTGATAAATGTCACTTTTGAATTGAATGTGATCAAGAGTGACTTACATATATTTTTATCCATTTTAATGATATAGTGGGTCTAAGAACTTTCAATCTACTCTATTAAATTTTATTCTTTCTATATTATAAAATAAAATTTGTATAACTATACTTTTGAACACTATAAATCTTTCTTAAATATCTTACTACTTTCATATTTAAGAGTTATTATGTTTTTATCCTCATTCCAATTATTGTAACTTGTATTATTGAATTTCCATAACAATCTTGAGTTGCAAAAAGATCTTACTAATTACTTACCCATTCCCTTTTGAATGCATTAACACAGATTCATCAACCACTATTTATAAGAACATCATGCTATTTTATTACACTAACTCCACTACAATTTTATATCACTATTTGATGAATACTTTTAAATTAATCTTATAGCTCATTACTTTCCTTTCTCTCCGTTTCTTTTGTTTTCTCTTAATGGACCACTTAGACTAATTAACTACTCTAACTCTTCAAAAACTATATCTTGAATTTAAAAACTATTAAATATCTATACAAAATTTCATCTAAAATGATTTAGACTTATGTATCTTAAGTCTTAAATTTTTATAATCTTTATATTTTTATTAATCTATGTCTTGACCTTCTGCAAATCAGCAAAAACATCAATAATAGAAATTGTATTATTATAAAAATTAGGTTATGACCTCCTTAATTGAGGAATAATGAAAGCAATTGACATACAACATAAGCCTCAAAAAATAACAAAGATCTAGACAATAAACAAAGAACTTGATTTTAATATCAATAAAATAATTAGATGATTAATCTTTAGGTTATACTTGAGTTAAAAAAAATTATCATTATTTTGTCTAAATAGACAATGAGCTTTAATTTATTTAGCCTTCAATTTTTAAAATTTTTCTTTATGAAAAGGCAAAATATTAGTATGAGTATTAAAATTTATTAACCCGTTTTAAATATCTAAAAGTTATACGTAAATTTTTTTTAAATTTTTTATTGAAAGAAAAATTGTAAAATTGAGCACTTAACCATAACATTTTTAGGCTCTAAAAGTCAATGATCTAAAAATTATGAAATAAATATATTTTTAGATTGGTAAAATGCTATGTATTATAAGATCTATTTCTATGTTTTAAAAAGCTTGTTTTTATATTTAATAATTTTTTATTTATGTTGCTTGATTTTGAATATTTCACAGGTACTATAAATATTTATATTATTTTTAAAGTCATTCAAAATAAACTGTTAGATAAATTTAAATATTTAAATATTGTATTTAGCCTAAGATTTCTATGAATATTTTGTTTCTCATAACTATAAAATTTCATATTTTTTAATTTTCACTTTTAGGCTTTTATTTCATCTTTCAGTTTTAATACAACTTGATTTTATTAAAGTAATTTTTTATATAAAAGTTATTCTTTTGGAAGTTAGTTAAGAATGAATTTTTTTTCGAAAGATGAATATAGAATTTTATTAACACTAGCTAAGCTAATACACAATTACAATGTAAAGGACATTATATGGTCCAAAACAATTTGTTAATTATAGCAAGTGAGGAAACTAAAGCTTAGATGCCATGTATTTTTCATGCCTTCAGTGATATTGGTGTGTAAATTTTTAAGTAGCAAGAGTTCTCTTATCTAATTAAGAGTGTTTTCTACCAAAATGTGTTTTTTTAGTAGCTATCCCCTTATATAGACAACTGTTTCTTTCTCTCCATACTGAATAAATCACAGAGATAAAGGAATTTTTGAATACAATTGTATCTTATTTGAGGTTCTTAGCTTTGTTGGTTCCCAAAAATATGAGCTCACTCCATTCATATAAAGTCAATACACCATCATAGTGTGTAACACCCTATTCTAGATAGCTTTTGATTACCTACAATGATAATAGTTTATTTATATCCTCTATCTCCCCCTTATATAGAAGACATATGTGATCATAGTTTCAAAAGTACATATCCTTTGGTCTAATCCTATTCTTGATCATTAGTCAACTGATCATGGATTCTTTTGGGTTAATAGTTCGCCTTCAGATTAGTTCATACCATGATGCTTCCTAAAAGCAAGGTTTGTATATTTTGTAGCATGATGCATTGGTGTATAATCTAGTGTTATTTGGTAACTACCCTCCCTGTGCAAATGAATAAGTTGAGGTAGGTAGTTTATCAGGTAAGAGGAGTCTCTAAAATTGCAACAAAAAACACCAACCTATATAACTGATCAAACTTTGGCATTCAAAGAAATTCTTGAGATTAGATTTGTCAGCCCATTCGGTTGGATTAGAGTATAATGATCATTCTAGTTATCAAATTAGAACTAGGATTTTTCCCTATCTCCTAAGCTATGTTTGATCCAAGAGTAATTGTGTTCCCTCAATTTGAGTAATTATGTAAAACTCCATGATTGCTCTCTACTCATTTCTAACTGCCATCTATTCAATTCCTTTAAGTTTCCATTTATCCAAAAGTGTTTCTTTATCTATGATCAATTTCCATAATCTCTTAGAGAGTAACACTTTCTGCATACGAGTTATGAGAACAATCCAAGTCCTCCCTCTTTCCTTAAAATGGAAACTTCTTCCCATTTGACTTTAACTCCTTGAGATTTCTCTTCTTTTCCTGAACACAAGAATCCCTTAACACATTTTTTAATATCTTTGATGATTCTCTTTGGTAAGACTAAATGAGCACACCATTATATATGTAAGCTCCTCATTATAAAATTAATGATAGTTAGTTAAATAGTAAATGATAAAAATTGGTTTTGGTAAGAATTAATCTTACTTTAAAAGACTAAATTGGAGGAATGCAATAAACATATTTTGGTTTAAATGTGCTAATAGTAATACCAAAATATTTGAAGGTACGGTTTTGGATATTCAACCCCAGATATTCTGCTAAGTTTATTCTGAATTTGCCCGTCTAAATAAACTTGCATGCTGCTATTGTTAACATTAACTTCCAGACTAGAACATTTAGAAAACATCTTCAAAATTCCTATAATTATTTCTATAGAGTGAGTATCTAACCCATATAACAACATCAAGTCATAAATAAATACCAAGTGACTAATCTTTAGCTCTTTGTATTTATGGTGGAAGTTAAATCTACCATTATTAGAAATAAAAGTGTTTAGAAGTCTGGATAATTGTTCAATTACCAAAGTGAATAAGTAAAGGGAAAGAGAATCCTTTTGACTTATTCCTTTGGTATTTTTGAAAGTTCTAATGGGAGCCTCATTGATAAGAATGTTGAATGTTGTTATAATTACGTATTCTTTAATACACTACACAAACTGTGATGGAAACCAAAAGTTTGGAGGCAATTTTCAATGAAACTCCATCTAAGGCCTTAAAGAAACTAATCTTGAGAATACAAGTTTTGATCCTAGAAAAAGTTTGTAGTATAACAGATCAGTGGATATATTTTTATCTTTTAATCTGACAACCAAGAATTGTATATAACCTTTATATCAATGAATTATCTTTATAAAAAAATTTCTATAGATCTTTAAATGAGCTGCGCTTCATCAAATCCTGAACTAGCATTATATTATCTCTAATTAATCTTCCTAGAATGAAAGCACCTTGAGTTTGATTAATAAGGGTCTTTAATGGATACTTCATTCTACTCAAAATATGTTTGGAGATCACCTCATAAATTTTGTTACAAAATCAAATAGGTATTTAATCTAACATTGAGGAGGGATTCTACTTTTTGGGGATTAATCATATATAGGTTTTATCCATCTCTTTAATCATTTTAGAAGAAGTTAAGAACTATTGTGTTGCTTTAGTTAGTAATCTACCTTTAATATCCAATGTCTCCTAGAAGAAATGTGCACTATAACCATTTGGACCAAGTGCTTTTGAGTGGTGTAACATGTAAAACACTTCTCTTATCTCCTTTTGAGTAAAAGGTGTAATAATAGAGTTCCTCATTTTTTGGCTAATTCAATCATTTATAACCCATATGATGTCACTTCCTCCAAATATTTTGTTGAATCTTGATTCCATTAGCTTATTGAAGTGTTCTAGTGTAATAGCTTTTATCTTACCTTGGTTTTTATATTCAACCTCATTCCTATCTTGAAGCATTGAGATTTTATTTCTATTTCTTCTTGATAGAATTGAGGAGTGAAATTTTTTTTGTGTGGTATCTCCTTCTCTCAACCTATTTACTCTAGACTTTGATTGATAATTGAGTTATATAGTAAGAGAGCATCATTATAATCTCTCAATCTCTATGTCTATAAAGATCTTAAAGTACTGACATAGGGGCACTTGTAGTAACTTTCCTGTGCAGTCTGCAGATTATGCTTGGCATTGGTAAAGCTCAAAAGGTTCTTTTTTGCAAAGACCTTAATTACAGATTTGACATTTTAAAGTTTCCTCATGAGCTAATAAACTTTGGAGCCTTCAACTTCCTATTCCTTATTTTGAAAACCATCTCACAAAAGCCCTTTCTTTTGAAACCATTAAAAAATATCAAGGGAGTTTTAGTTGGATTTTGTTAACAAATATTCAAGATTTAAATCTATGAATAACCAAAGCATATATTGTCTTTAAAAGAAGAAAATGAACTCGAAACTTTAGTGAACCACTATTGATTAACCATTGATGTATCCAACTTTTTTCTAACGAATAGGTCCCCTTGTTTCTTATTTTTCCATGTGAACAAGTAGCTTATATACCTCAAAGCCACAAGGCCTACATACTGTATAAGTTTAGTAAGTTCTTTACAATATTCTTTATGATTAATTATGCATCCCAACTTCTAGAGAAAAGAGTATGTAATTAAAAACCCTATCAATATCCAAGGCCTGACCATACTTGCATTGATGGTTTTGATGTCCTCCCATAGTGTAGCTCTTTGAAACATAGAATTAGAAGCATATATTATTGATATATAAAAAGGGAATTAGTACATTAGATCTGACAATTCAAATGTTTTCCTTTTGTGTTTATAATGCCATTGTTTAAATTATATGCACAAATAATCCTACCATTGTAATGATGAGTATAACTCGAGTAACTTCTATTAATGCCTAAAAACCTAAAACACTTTTTATTGTTGAGCCATCCTTATTTTGGATTTAATCAGTCCCACAATTAATGGCATCTTCTCCAAGCTAAACTTTGCCTTTTAAAAGGGGTCATTTAACCCTTTTACATTTTAGATTAGAATTGACATGCTATCAGATAAGAGGTTGAGACCTCATTAGTCTACTTTTCCTTTTCTTCCTTTCCTGATCTTATTTTGTCACTGGTTGAAGGTTTTTGTTCCTCTTCTTTTTAGTTTATAGGTTCTTAAGTATCTTCATCACTAAAGAAATAGAAGTACCAATCTCCTTATCTCTTATTAATACCTGTGTGTTATGCTCAATGATATTGTTTGTAGTATTAGTTGATTTTCATTTTAGGATTATCTATTTCATTCTCTTATATTTATACTGAATTTTATCTAATTCACCTAGTGTTTATTCAAATCATTGCTCAATGTGCTAGTACAAGGGGGTTACCTAGTCCCATTAGCTCAGTATAATTGCTTATGTTTAAGGTTTTTCCTTTTGTCTTCCATATCTTGTTAAAATTTTTAAGTTTCCATGGATTGGAAATAGCTATCTTCGCTCTTAAAAGCTACCTATCTTCTCCTAATTGCATTATGAAGTTCACCCAAATTAGGATGCTTTCAATGTTGCCTATATTGAGTTCAAGCTTTAGCATCGATTTCTAGAGGAACATAATTATCCCCCAACATGTTAATGACCATATTCCAAGATTTATCTATGCTTTCACTAGTGGAAAGGCTGATATTTTACTCCAAAAGAAACCAACTAATGTAAAGGACCAAATAAATGCACCTGTTTTAAACAAATCTACAAGTTGGGTTAGAACTCCATCCTCCATAGCTCCCTCATAGTGTTTGAGTCTGCACTCAATCAATTGAGTAGCTAGTTTATCCTTCCATATACCTGATAAGTGTAAATTACATCGTGTTTTAGGGCATAGTTTGATATGTGTTTAGCCATTAATTCAATCATTTAGTATGTGTTTAGGTTAGAATTGTGTTAGTTTGTTAATTATTTATGTTTAAGTGTTTTAAGGGTTAGTACAAGCTTTTGAACTTAAATATTATGTTTTTGAGATACCTTGATGTGTTTACTAGTGTTTCAGGGTCAACATCGAAGAACGAAGAACGAAGGAGTTTGGGAGACATTCAGGCCGAAACAACGGCCCATTATCATGACAGAAGCTCATGGAATGGCCCACGACCGTGGCCTACATACCACAATTGTGACAGAAGGCTCTGGTTTGAGCCATAATCATGGCCTACGTTGGCCAAATACGTAGACGCTCACGAACTTCACATTTCGAGGGATTTTTTTGAACCTTTCGAACCTTGAAAAAACCCTAGGTTACTAAAACATAAAGAAGTATAAAAGAACATAAAGAGGAGAGAAACGAGCTTTTTGCATTAGTCACCTTGAGAGACCCTAGAAAGAGATCATCGAGAGATAGAGGAAGAGATGAAGGAAGAGAGAAGAGAAAAAGAAGCTAACTCAAAGTACTTCCCAGATCAGGAGGTTTCCTAACGTCTCTGCCTCTTGTCATCCATTTTAGATTGTATTTCCTGCTCTTTTTAGTTTTATTATTGTAGAGAATTAGATTGAACAGTTGATGATAAGATCTAGAATATCGAGATTGTTCTAAACTCACCTTCAGAAATTTTTTTCTTGAATTAATGAGAATCTGATAGTTTATGTATTTATTAGATATTGTTGTGGTTGGATTATGCGATTGCATAAGTCAATAATAACCTGAGAGGGTGAATCGAATGAAAAATGATTAAATTGGATTAAAGAGAGTTAGGTGATTTAATAGAAACAAGAATTGAATCAGATCAAGAAATTGTGCAAAGAGAGGTCTTGCATAGGGTTCTGATAGTTAATTAGAGAATTTTAGAACTAATTAGGGTTTTGGATAGGTTATGAATTGAGAGATTGCAACCTCCATAATCTAATTAGGGTTTATGATTTAGGGTTAATGGTTATAACTCGAGAGAGAGTAATCACCATAGGATAGTCTAGAACCAATAATTAGATAATTCATAATCAGTTAGGTTAGCATTAAGGATGGGTAAAATTTTCTTTCTCTCAATTGGTAATTTCTTTCGGTTGATTCTTGAGTGTGTTACAATTACTTAGTAATTAGTATTTTTGGGTTTAATTCATAGTTTGATTGATTAAATTAAATTCTCACTTTAGTTTCGTTGCATCTTGAATTTCTATTATTTGTTTCTGCCCTTAGATTTTAGGATTAGATTGGTTCCCTCCTTGTGGGATTGACACCTTTGGTACTATGCTAACGAATTGTGTGCTTGCAGATTATCGAGGGTTAATAATTAAAACTTACATGTAACCAAAGCACGATCAAGTTTTTGGAGTCATTACTGGGGAGGTGATTAGTTTAATTCTTACAGTTTAAGGCTTTCCCACTATCTTTTGTGAAAAAGAGAGAGAAGTTAGGCATAAAGTAGACTACAAATCAACTTGGATATCACCAGATAATAATGAGAAATCTCAAGAGTTGAACACCAAAAAGAGAAAGAAAGAACAATCATGGAGGATATATATTATAGGGGGCAAAGTACTCTTGCAGATTTCAATGAGCCCTAATTTATTTAGGGAAATCATCATCCTTATATGAAGCCGTACACTTCGGGGTGGCAAAATCATCCAAATTTCTATTGGTCCAATAATGCAAGTACTCACACGGGAAATCAAGATCTATTTGAATTTCAACAAGATGAGTTCAGTTCATTTGATTCCAAATTGGACAAAATCATAGATAAGCTAACAAACATGGAAGAGAACCAGAAGAGACTACAAGAGCAATTTGATCAAGTAATGGAAAATCATACTGCTTCTATTCACAACTTGGAGATTCAAGTAAGACAACTTTCCTGTGAATTTTGTAAGAGAAATGTGAAAGACTCACTGAGTAATATGGAATTATATCAATGAAAGCAATATGAGGCTATCACACTTAGAAATGGGGAAGAATAAGAAGAACCAGTGGAAGACCATGTTGAACCCTATCTTATAGAAGACTAAGAGACGAGGAAAGAGGATGAAAAAAAGAATGACAACTCTCTCTCTATTATTCCTTAGATCTTGGTATACCATGCTTGAACATCAAAAAAACTTGGGTAGGTGTCTATGAAGAGAACCTCATTATTCGGATTAGTGATGACCAAGTGACATTCAACATCAATATTGTCCTCCTGATCATTTTGCAATTTATAGCTTACTCACAAGCTACAAAATTGATGTTGAACGAGAAGGGTAGAAGCAAGCCATTCATAATTGATCCAGGCTAAACTTCCAAGAATTCAAGGTTAAGTTAATGACCTAAATTAGCACGTTTAGTAGTTAGATTTAAATTGTTGTATAGTTAGGTTTGTTTTAAATTCTAAAATAAGTTTTAAGTGATTTGGAATGGTTTGGATTGCTAATTCTTTTACTCTCTTGAATCATTTATAAGATAGGGAAACACTTTCAATGTCAAGCGGATTTGGTCTTAGCACTATCGCCATCACCACCTCCATCACCATAAATGGTTTCGTGTTTTAGCCCTTTTCTTTTCATCTTGTTAGTATTTTCTTCTTATGTTTTTCATATATTGTGTTTTATTTCCCCCTGGTGTGTTTGTGTACCCTTTTCACATTAAGGAGAATGTGGTATTTAAGTGTAGGAAAGGTTGTGTGTTTTTACCTTAAGTGTGAATTTTGTAGATTGTATGATAGTTTATTTAGGTTGCATGATGTGAATTGGGTGAATGCATTAATGGCTAGGAATTAACGAGATATATTTAGGCTTAAACATAGTCTTTTAGGTTGTGAAGATTTATTATATTATGAAAATAGTGGCCTAAGTTACTTAAGCCTAAATATGCTGGTTAATTAGGATACGATGTCAGTCCATTCACCCTATGAATTTTCCATACTCATTTATAATTTTAGATCAATCAAATAAGTGGCATTATTAGTATATTTTCATGATAATGATTAGCTAAAGCAATAAGGTAGGCGAATTTTAGTGTAAAAAAAAGTTGTATAATTTTAACTAAAATAATTATTCCGCTGGCCTTCGGGTTATGAATAGAGCTAGTAGCTAGTAGAGAATGTGATGTAGCTAAGTAACCAGATTGACATGCATCATAAATATGTGCCTTCATGTAAAAAGGCTATAGTCATATTCCAATCAAACAACTTAATAACAACATGACTTAGTTGAGTAACAGGATCGATATTCATCACAAATGTTTGCCTCCAAGTAAAAAGACTAGGTTCATGTCCTTCAAGAAAAATCAACGAAAAAATGTTTTCAAATAAAAAAAACCTACCAAACTTGTTAGTAGCTTGATTTTTCATGAAAACCTACTAAGGAATAGCTACACTTTTATTTTGACTAAATGATTATCAATGTGTGTGTGTGCAAGTGATAGAGGTGAATAGACTCAACATTAAATTTTTGATTAGTTTGTACATTTATTTCAAGGTGCTTAGACGTAGATTTCGCTTGTTAATAAATTAATACAACTTGAAGGATTGTGTTTATAGTTAAATTTGTTTCGCTAAGTTGAAGCAATTGTCTCGTTATTGCATATGCGTGTTTTGTGTTTTCTTGATATGTTTGATTGTTTTTGTTTTCTTGAGGATAAGCAAATATTCAAGTGTAGGGATGTTGATAAGTGTAAATTGCATCATGTTTTAGGGTATAGTTTAATATGTGTTTAGCCATTAATTCAACAATTTAATATATGTTTAGGTTAAAATTGTGTTAGTTTGTTAATTATTTATGTTTTAAGTGTTTTAAGGGTTAGTACAAGCTTTTGAGCTTAAATACTATGTTTTTGAGGTACCTTGATGTGTTTACTAGTGTTTCAGGGTCAACATTGAAGAACTACAGAGTTTAGGAGACATTCAGACCCAAACAATGGGCCACGATCATAGCTTATCAGGCCATGATCGTGACATAAGCCAAATAAATGGCACAGTAGCCAAATAAATGGCCCACGATCACGATCGTGACAGAAGACTCAAATGTGAGTCACAATTGTGGGCTGCGTCAGGCAGACACATAGACACTCAAGAAAGTCAAATTTTGAGGGAATTTTTTTTTGACCTTTTAGACCTTGGAAAAATCCTAGGGTTACCCAAAACACAAGAGGATAGTTAAAGAACAAGAAAAAGAAGCAAAAGGGAGCTTTTGCATTAGCCACCTTGAGAAACCCTAGAGAGAAATCATCGAGAGATAGAGGAAGAGAAGTAGGAAGAGAGAAAAGGAGAAGTTGACTCGAAGTACTTCCTTGATCAGGAGGTTTCCCGATATCGCTACCTCCCGTCATCCATTTTAGATTGTATTTCCTGTTATTTCAGTTTTATTATTGTATAGAATTGGATTGAATAGTTGATGATAGGATCTAGAATGTCGAGGATGTTCTAAACTCACCTTCGTAATTTTATTCTTGAATTAATGAAAATATGATTGTTTATGTGTTTATTAGATTTGTTGTGGTTTGATTCTACTGTTGCCTAATTAGATAATAAACTGAGAAAGTGAATCGAATGAAAACGATTAAATTGGACTAACAAGAATTATGTGATTTAATAGAAACTAAAATTGAATCAGATCGGTTATTTGTACGAAGAGAGATCTTGCATAGGTTTCTGATGGTTTATTAGAGAGCTTCAAAACTAATTAGGGTTTTGGATAGGTTGCCAATTGAGAGATTCGAACCTCCATAATCTAGTTAGGATTTATAATTTAAGGCTAATGGTTATAACTTGAGAGAGAGTAATCAACCCTAGTATAGTTTAAAACTAACAATCCGATAATTCATAATTAGTTAGGTTAGCATTAAAGATAGGTAAAATTCCCTTTCTCTCAATTGGTAATTTCGTTTGGTTGATTCTTAGGCGCTTTTCAATCGCTTAGTAATTAGTACTTTCATATTTGATTCTTAATTTGATTTCGTTGTATCTTGAATTTATGTAATTTGTTTCTGGCTTTAGATTTTAGGATTAGATTAGTTCCCTCCTTGTGGAATCGACACCTTTGATACTACGCTAATAAACCATGTGCTTGTGGATTGTCGAGGGTTAATAATTAAAACTTACACACAACCAAACCACGATCAACAACACGTATTATAACCTAATTATTTTATAGGCTTTTTGATAAAAATAGAAAATTTTTATGAAAATGTTTAAAAGAATTTTTTAAACTAACATAATTTGAGGTTCATTTAAAATTTGTAAAGCAATATAGAAGGCTTTAGGATCTGATTGTAATATAATTATATCATGCACAAGGAGCATGTAATGAGGCAATAAGATGCACCGACAAATTTTGGTTTAGAATTTAGAATCCATATCTTTAAGACTCCACATACTATAGTAAGAGATTTTTAGTATAATTGTTGTCATAAAACTATTACAATTGTTACCATTAGTAAAGCAATATTTTTTTTAGGCTTTGTTCCTTTTAGGCTATATTAGGATAGTTTGGAGGAGAAGTTTGTTTAGCAATAGTAGAAAAATCATTTAATGACAAACTCATTAATAGTGATTTTATATTAGCTTATATAATTTTTCTAGTAATGCAAGCATCTTTTTATATTACACGAATTTCATGAAAATCAAACCAAAATAATATAGATTTCAAGATATGAAAATTAACAGTAAAAAAATTAACATCGAAAGAACACCAATTTTAAGATAAAAGAAAAAAATTTACTAAGAAAAAACCACCAAGATGTATCAGTTGTTAAAGACAAAGGAATGGAGAGAAAAAAAATGGATTAAAAACAAATGATACAACAATAATAACAACATGAACTAACCTAATTTAAGAAGAAATCAATAATTTTGGGCAAGTTATTTTCCTGCGTTTAGAGTCATTGAGGGCAAAATTAAAAGCTGATAGTTAGAGTTTTTTCAAAAAATTTTAAAAAATATTTATTTCCAAATATATAGATAAAAGTTCCTTACAATGATGACATATTATTTTAGGTTAATTACAAAAAATCCCAAACTTTAATCAATTTTTGCAATTGTGGCCCAAACTTTAAAAAGTAGCAATGAAATGCTCAAACTTTCAATTTTTTTTAATTCTAGCCCGAGGTTAGTGTCTCCGTTATCTTTACTGACGTGGCAGTGCCACATTTGTAGGGACCCTAATTAATCAGACATGTCAGTAGTGGTTAAGATTCAAAACTCTAATTAATTAAACGTCATTGTTTAGTGACTTTAATAGATGATGTCGTTATGTTCACTTGATCTATTCCCCTTTCTTCTTCAATTTGTAGAACGTCTATGAACTAAATCTATTTGCTCTCACTCTCACCCTGTCCTTCTAAATAAGTTAACCTAACAACTCCTTAACGATTTTTTTTCCTATAATCCAGATACGATTATCTTTAACAAAGATTGCTAATTTCTATCTTTGAGAAACTTGAAAAAGAGAAGTAAAAGAGATGAACAAAGAAAGTGAATAGAATAGAAACAACAATTTCCATGTCCAACATTATACAGAATCCACAAATATAGATAGCTTGAAAATATTGAAACAGAAAGTAGAATCATCAACAAAGAAGTTGATCGAGAAATTTTCACATTTCAAATATGAGAAAACACAAGCATAGGATGAAACTAAATGACTAAAAGGCTAAAGTTTGTTTGTTCTAATTTTATCTTAAATTTCCAATCACAATCACAAAAACGTTAACAAGAACAACATGAATAATTAATCAGAAATTGAGTCTTTTAAATCCTAAGTCCCCTATCATAAGCAATTGTCGAGCTCTCAACAGGAGATGTCCACAAAATATCCTTTGGAGTTTGTCTCAGCTCTTTGTTATAGAATTGCCTGTACTTTAATGTGTCATCGTTGTCCTTTTTCACCTCCATCAACAGGAAAGACAACATCAGGGCATGAATCTCAGCAGCTATCACCAGTTTCCCTTTTCGAACACTTTTTTTACCCTTGTAACTTCACTTTGGTTTCACTCTTTTTGACACTAAATTTATTAGCTTTAGCCACCTCCTTAATCCTCGAAACAAAACTACTTGTAGCCCTTGATGTGGCAAATCTAACCTTAATTTTCTCTTCCTTTTTTTCCTCTTCAAATAAAGGAGACTAATCAAAGCCCTCTGACAAGAATATTATGTGAAAGGCATTTAACATTTTAGGTTTCTTGGATTTGTCCCTAATCGTGTCTTCCGCACCATTGAACGCATTAAACTCCATCTCTAACTTTGACCTCACCATCTTAGGCACTGTTTTTTAAAACCAAGAAGGCTCCATCACCTTGGACGCTGTAATCTTGGTGCTTGGATTTAGAGATGGTGAGAGCATTGGCCAAAACAAACATATTTGGGTTAATTGATTTAGAAGGACGGGGTGAGAGTGAGAGCAAATAGGGTTAGAGTGAGAGAAAACAATTTAGGTCACAGACTGTTGGGCCCCGATTCTTTTTTAAGCATGTATGAATTAATTTGAGGTTTTAAA
>JANZLC010000009.1:24238967-24250862 GCA_026413385.1 Erythroxylum gracilipes
AATAACGAATTGATAAAGTTATGACTAATAATAAGCAAATTCTTTTCAAATTATATATTTATTAATCATAACTAATATTCTTATTAATATTGTAATATCCCGTGCAAAGCACGGGGTTTAGAACCAGTGAGGACAAAAAATCACAAAGAAATAAAAGAGAGAAAGGTCAAAGCCACTTGGAGCTTACAATCGTTAATGTACCTGCACATAAGTGCGCTTTGACCCAATGGGTCGCGGGTGAATATGAAAGCAGAACGAGAAGTTGAGGGGAAATGATTCCGAAGCTTCGGTATCCGGATTCTTTCTTTTCCTTTTCTTCACCTGCCCCCTTGGCCCTTTCCCTATAAATAAGTGTATGAGAAGAGCATGGGATCATATCAGAAGCACTACCACTTAGGGAAGGTTGTATTGTGTAGCGAAGAAATGAGTGAGTCAGCCACCGCCCCCGCCACCGCCACCAGCAGTCTAACTTCCGGCGACAACGTCCGACGTACCACCTCTGGTTCCTTCTGCAACCACCCGTTGCCACGTTGGCAAGTCAGGAGGAATATCTTGCTGTCTGCAGTTGGTTGTTCTCCTTCACAGCGCCAAAATGGATAAAAGTACGCAGTTGATGTACACTTCGTTTCGAGGTGGTTTAAAGAAGATGAGTGATCGGTCTGTTACTCTTTCTTCTTTCTATAGGAATAATAGATCAACATACTAGGCGCGCGTGCGCTTTGTTCTTAAGAATCAGCTTCTTACTTTCTAGTCAGATTCTGAGATATATATGATCATGTTCTTCAAGCTTCTGGTATTAGTTGTTGTTATTATATCTATTGATGAAGATTATTAAATAATCTTCTTTTGCTTTCTTTAATCTTTAATCCTCTTCAGTACTGGTATTCTTCTTCTTGTTTGGACATCACTAAACCTGAGAATGGATTTGAGAATTTACCCTTGTCAGGAATGGTAGTTTCCTTATCAGTAAACAGCGTATCCCTAAGCTTCTAGCGTGTTCAGGACTCCTGGTGGCGTAGCCATTCATGAGCTTAGGAAAGTTTAAAGAGATTCAGGAATGAATTCACAAGATGGAAATGCAAAGTTACCGTATAGAAAATTTTTCCAAGATAGAACCTGCCAATCCACCATGAAAAAGTTGCTGTACTATTTATCGTTGTCTTCTAATTATAGTAATACCTATGGCGGCGGAGATTGATCCAATTTCATCCAATAATATTTCAAGAAAGAGAAAAGGACAAAAGTTGGTGAAGAAAAACATTTGTGGAAGTAAGATTGATTAATGACATGAATTTATTGAAAATAACGTTACCATTAAAACTATTTACTTGTGAATATGTTCATACTCAGACTCAAGTCTGCCGTAGGTAAGAGCAGAAAGGACACCTTATCAGATGAAATAAGTAATAAAATGGATTTTTATTTTGTTTTATTTTATTCTTTATGATTCTCACAAAGAGCGACAAAAGAGGTTGACCCTTGTATAGAACAAAAAGGGATCAAATAAGAGTCTTTTTTTTGCTACTCAAATTCTGTATTTCAGTGAGATTCTTAGTTGTTAATCTATGATATGAATTTAAATTTTTATTTGAAAGATGAAAAATTGTTAAGTTTTTTATTTTTAATTAATTCCTTAATATTAATTTTTAATTTTCAACTGATCAGGATATTGTATTATAAAATGATACAAAAAGTCAAGAGTTATGTGTAAAGGAAGGAGCTAAATAAAATTAAAGGGTCTTAGAACAATAAAGGGAGGCCAAGAGTTGGTGTAAAAGAAGGAGCTAAATTAAAGCGACTTGGAACAATAAAGAGGGAACCTTGAAAAAGTTCAACATTCCATCAAGATTCAACAAATAACATAAATATTTCAACAATTTAAGAATTCATGAGAATTACTGATTTTATCTTGTTCTACTTTTTTATTGTTATTGGATTTTTGCTTTAGAATGCACCACATCCCTAATTATGGTTGCGGATATAACTTATATTCGATATTTAATTATTAATTTATGATTAGTTATTGTTTGAATTGAATTTATTTTATTGATTTATTTTTTTTGCCTAATTTTTAAAATATTAGATAAAATAGAAACCCTGAGACGTCTGACTCTGTTGCAGTGGAATTAACAGACTTGGTGCGAAGAGAGAGTTTCTTAGGAGTTAGGAAGTTGGAACAGTTTTACCACAAGTCAAAACACAGTGGTTCACGATTTGTGTTGCGATAGCCCGTGTTCGTGTTAAGAGGAGAAAAGACTTTTTATAGAGTTTAGATCCTCTGTCCAGTTTTATGGTATCTTATTATGTCTCATGAATCTCAACCATTTATTTATGTAGGTCTCATATAAATCTCGTATAAATAAACGCGAGATCTGTATAAATGAATGATTGAGATTTATGGGACAGAATAAGATACCATAAAATTTGGAGAAAAAATTTTATCACCTCTTTATGTTGTCTATGTCTAAACTTTTCATACGACTTTCATGTTGATGGGACTTTTGACTTTTGAGTGACAAAGATAGTTACACGCAGCGATGACTAGGAAACTCAATTTGTACTTGCAAGTATGAAATAAACTCTGTTTCTTTGGCAAATTCGATGTTCAAGTTTCACTTTGCCTCAATCTTATTAAAAAGTTTAATTTTAATAAATTTTCATGTTCAATTTTTTAAAGGTAAAAAAAACTCAACTGTTTATTTATACAAATTTTAAATGATTCAACTTTTCAGTTCATTTTTTTATTTTTCAACTTTAATAACTTTTAAAAATTAATTAATTTTTATTAATTAATAAGTCTTATAAGTTAAAATAAATAAATAAATAAATTTTTATTTAATAATCATTTTAATTAAACTTTAAATTATTCGATAATTTTTTAATCATATTTTAAAATTTTAAATTTATTAAATTTTTAAAAAGATTTTATAATTCAACTTTTTAGTTTTTAAACTAATATTATATCTAAATTCAAATAAAATTCGCTCAAGTTCAAATTTAACTTGTTTATTTATAGTTGAACTTTACGTGTAATAGTGGAGATATAAACCAATATGATACTGAACATATGAACCAAAATTTTAATTATAAAAAATGGGAATTTTGGAGGATTCGTGATCGTGTTAGAACTTATAAGCTAGTGAAATAGATGATGACCGTAAGGTTCAAAACAGGCTTCTCATGTCTATGTATTTGAATTTCATCCTCCTTTATGCCCTTCTTTGTTTTTTGATTCCTAAACAATGGATACGTATGTTCTTTGTGAGTGAACTCAATGGATCTACAGATAGTCCAAAAAGCCTAGAACATCTGATATACAGACAAAGTTATATTTTAATATTTAGTTTTAAGCAGGACGAGATTGACTGGAGTAAAAAATAATAATTTTAATTAGTAAGATAAGAAGTTTTAAAAATTTAAAGGTTTAAATATGATTAAATTGTTATAAAATTAGTTAAAAATAGAATAAAATTAAAAATTAAAATATGATTATAAGATATTGTCCTTATTTATAAAAAAGATTAAAATTTTAATTAAAAATAAAAAATAAATTTTGATTTTAATTTATAAAAAGTTATTAATTTATAAAATTTGACAGATTAATTAATAAACTAATAGATTATTAAAATTAAGAGTTATTAAAATAAATCGAACTATAAATTTTAAAAAATGAATAAAAAAGATAATTTAAAGATTTTTTATAATTGAACGGAACCGACTAAATTAATTATTGATTAAAATTTTTAATCAATAATTTAAACTTTCAGTGTTTAAGTTTAAATGCACAGCTCAAATATTGTACTAAACTCAAGTTTTACGTAAAAATTTTAAAAGTTTTGTATTTGAATAATTTTTTAATAAATAATTTATACTCACTCTTCTTCTGGAAAATTTTAAATAAATATTTACTTACGAAATATTTATTTAAAGACCTCAATAAATTCAGGGAAGCGTTGAGTCCATATTTGATTGGTGGACCTTGTGCTTTTCCAAGTGCGTTGAGGAGCCCGTTTCCAAGGTCGATGTCAGCGTAATTAATTATAACAATCTTGCATTTTAACTGTCTCAGTACTGTAATTATCGTCAGCATATAATTTATACATGGGAATATCAATATCGTTATTGTCGTCTAACGTCGTTGGGCGGACTTTTTGGTGGGCAATAAATATTTTTCCTCCTTCACAAAAGTTTTTTTTGAGAGTATTTGACTATAAAATAAAAAATATTTTTAAAATAGATATGACTCTTTTGATAGTTAAAATACAATTTTTAAGAAACTTAAATGACTTTTTTGGTAAATATTTTTAAATCAATTAATAAGTTTATTTTTTTAGTCCCTTCTATCCTTATGTTTTACATATAATTCCCACAATAGTCACAAACTTATCTTCATGTTTACTTTGAGATTTATATAATATTATTTGACTTTTTATATATGTTTTAATATTTTTTTGATATCAGTTTTACTTATGTTATAATTAATATAAAAGATTTGATTAAATATATTTTTATTTATGTTTCATATGGTTTAAAATTTTATTATAATTAGTATATATGTTTTGCATATTGTTTAATATACTTTAAATAATATTTTTATGCATAAATAATTTTTATTACAAAATAAAATACATTTAAAATTAAAAGTGATTTTTATTTTTATACTGTCAAACAATCTACTATATGTAACTCTTTCAAAAAAGCTTTTTTTTTAATAACAGCCAAATAGTCAACTGACTTCTTGTAAAAGTTATTCTCATAAAAGATTCACAAAAAAGCTTTACTTACAAAAACTCTACTAATATAAGTCCAACCAAACAGAAGCTAAGTTTAATCGTTAATGTACCTACACATAAGTTTGTTTTTATTAATAATTAAAAAAACTCAACCAATCCTACTAATTTAATTATAAAAATTTTGAATCTACTAATTTTTTTAATTTGGTTCTCAACTTTTATTTTGATTTATTTTAATAAATTTTTAATAAAAAACCAATCATTTCATTAAATAATTAGTTGATTTTCTTAAATTAATAAATTTTTATAAATTAAAATAAATCAGTGAATACATTGTCCAATTTTTAAAACATTAGTTTTTTTTAATTCTCCAAATTAGTTGAGGTCCACACATTGGAAGTAACATTTTAATGTCCCAGCACTATTCTTTACATTCTCTTTAATCTTCATCAAGCTAAATTAATTTAACTATATTCCCAAAATTTTCTTAGAATATCAAGTGAGTCCTTAAAAAATTAATGTTTTTAAATTTTAATTAATCAATCTTAAATTAAATTAAATATTAGGCCGTAATTTTAAACTTTTTATTATAAAACTCATAATATATAAAAATATCTTGAATTGGGTTTAGCGAAATAAGAATGAGTTCTAAATTTATTTTAAATTCAATTTATTGACTTTATATTTGTATATGATATTTAATTTTGTTTAATCTAGATACACTTTTAGATGATAATAATAATAATGAATTTTTAATTAATTAAATGACTTATTTAAGACATAAATTATGTGTCTTATTTAGAATTAATTTCCAATTTCATGCCCATAACCATTATTGACGTAATCCACTTACATTGGCTATAACTAACAAACATCCTTTTACACCGGTTTAAAGCGAAGATTAACTAATTAACTTGAAAAAGTAGTTCAAAAGTCTGGTACAAAGTTTTTTAATCGGATACGAATGCTATCCAGAGAAACAGAAACTCCATAAACTAAAATCATTCATCACATGATGATCTTGACGGCCCACTCAATTACAATGGTATCCATCGGGCAAGATACAACGAGAGACAAAAGGAAACGAGGACTCGACCATACCAAAGTGTAGCCAAAGAAGTCGCGAAATCATGAGCAAATCAATGAGAAAAATTGTCCACCCCTCAAATCTAACAAACACAAACAAAAAGATATGTTCCCAAAGCATTGAAAGAGACAAGAACTACCTTAGAGAAAAAGCTGATACTGTTTCCGGATTATCCTAAACTAGAAAACAACATATGAAAATATCAAAGAAAAACCCAAACCCGAAACCAAAGTCCTAACCTTAAACCGAAGTCACCAACTCCGTTAAGTCTGACTTCCCGAGACCAATTGCTTGAAGAAGCCAAGACAATCACTGAAGCGTAACATTTCGAAGATGCGTCACAGATCTTCCTCCACAACCCCATCAACGTCACCGCCTCGACATCCTCACCATTACTCAATGGACATTCAGGCACCGGATTTCACTTCCCTTCTCTCCGACGAGCTTCTTCTCCAAGTCTTCTCCAAGCTTCCGACATCGCAGTGCTTGACAAACTCTCTTGTCTGCAAACGGTGGTTGTTACTTCACGGCCGTTTAGTGCGTGACCTGAAGCTTGTCGATTGGTCTTTTCTCAATTCGGGTCGGATCTTCCACCGGTTCCCGAATCTCACCGATCTCGACATCGTTCGAGCCTGCATAAGAAAGTCTCGGAATTCAGGTATCGTGGTGAGCCATAAGAGCTTGTGCGTTTCTGTTGATGCGGAGTTCTCGGACTCGTTGTTTGTCGGTGGAAACGATGTGTTGTCGCCGGATTTGGTCGATTATGGGCTCGAAATGATTGCCGAAAACTATCCAAGTATTCGGAGAATAGCTGCAATTGGTGCGAGCGAAAATGGGTTGGTGAGTATTGCGAGTAAGTGCGAGACAATACAAGAGATGGAGTTGCATTGTTGTGGGGACATGTCGTTGAAGGGTATTTCTACATGTAAGAACCTGCAAGTTCTGAAATTGGTTGGTTGCGTTAATGGGTTTTACCGTTCGGTGGTGTCTGATATTGGGTTGACGATACTGGCACAACGTTGTCGGCGATTGGTGAAGCTTGAGCTATGTGGGTGTGAAGGGAGTTACGACGGAGTTAAAGCAATAGGCCAATGTTGTGAAATGCTTGAGGAGTTGACTCTTAATGACCACAGGATGGATAGTGGGTGGTTGTCTGCGCTTTCATTTTCTGGGAATTTGAAGACTTTGACGCTTCGATCGTGTAAGAGTATTGATTCAAATCCGGGTTTGGAGGAGCATCTAGGATGTTGTTTTGCTCTTGAAGAGTTGTATTTGGAGCAGTGTCAAATGAGGGAAAAGCAGGGAGTGAAGGCTTTGTTTGGCGTTTGTGCTTCTGTTAGGGAATTAGTTTTTCAGGACTGCTGGGGCTTGGAGGACGATGTTTTTGACCTTGCTAGTGTATGCAGGTATGGAAAATCTTTCCTCTTCAATTTGATTTTGTGCTATTAAGTAGAAACTTTGAAGTGGACTCAGCAGCTTGTATTTATAGTGTTGCAGTTGTGTATTGTTATACCATTTTGTATGCTATGTTTGGATCTTTAAGTTGCCTTTTTATACTGCCCATAAGTTATCAATTCCTGCGAAATTAAGTGCAATAAGGCTGAAAATAGACCACATAGTGTAGGTATCAAACATGTTACCCCTTTTGAAAATGACTTTATTCTACAGCAGCAAAGTTAACGAAGGGACTACCGTCAAAAAACGAAAACATCAGGCTTGCAGATGGGGTTATCTTATAAAAGACCTACTTGTCATATAAATTTTATGTTAATAAGTCTGTCGTTGCAGATTTTTGTGTGTAATCATCGACATTCCTTGCAGTGATTTGCTTTTCTGGTTTAGTGACTTTACTTTTCTCTTTTATTATTACAAGCAGTACCGCCATAATCTTGATGGATGATTATGCATCTAGCTTATGTTCTTAGACAGTTTAACTTTTTTTTTTCTTAGAAGAAAGTGAAACAATAAAACAAGTAATTGAAAAGTGAAATCAAGCCAAGATAACTTCCTTTTTGAGGAATGATAGGCGTTTACGAGCAACAGGGACTTCCTTAGGGAAGTTAGCATTCTTATTATGTTTGAATGGTTATAAATCTCTGATTTTTTTCCCCGTGAATTTACTTTTCTTTGTGGCTGATGGGACGATAAAGGATGTTAATTATATTGGAAATTTGGTGTTAAACTATGGAGTGCTCGGACTCATTGTGTTTAACAAGGTCTCTTTTTTTCTTTCTTCACAGGAGAGTGAAGCTTCTTTCATTGGAAGGATGCTCTTTACTAACAACAGCAGGTCTTGAAGCTGTCATTGACAAGTGGACGGAGCTTGAGAGATTGAAAGTTATATCTTGTAACAAGATAAAGGATGCTGAAGTGACTCCTGCATTAGCATCCCTGTTTTCTGATCTAAAAGAGTTGAAATGGCGACCAGATACTAGATCTCTTCTGTTATCGAGCCTTGAAGGGACCGGAGTCGGTAATAAAGGAGCTAGGTTTTTCAGAGGATTGAAAAGTTGAATGTGCCATTTTGATATTAAATTTCCAAGTTCCGATTGCGAAGTGATCGGTCATATGCATTCTTGAGGCCGCAGTCCAAGTTCTGGTCGGTCGTAAAGGTACTATTAATCCTTAAGAAGAAGCAAGATAGCTTGAAATAACTGAGGGTTTACATGCAGTCTAGTGAAGGACTGAAGGTGGCTTTTTTGATGTACGTAACAGCTGAGTCTATTATTTAAGTGCCGCAGGACTCGGTCAGTTGCCCTAATTCAACTATTGAATAATTGCATTAACTTTCTAGGAAGTAATACAAATGTGAAGATTACTTAGCATCTCACCCACATGTAAGTGAAGTTTATGTGAAGTTGTTCCCTTTGTTCAGTTATCCAGTATTCAAAGTGCGAAACAATGTGTACGTTACCATGTGTTATGTGAATTGGAAGAGGTGATTGAGAAGGGACCATATGATATTAAAATTAATAGGCCTGTTTAGAGTTGATTGAACTTCAGACTTGGTTTAGATTGTTTTTAAATTTGAGTTGAACTGGTGTTAGGATTGGGTCGTCTAACCGATCCGACCTAAAATTTAAAAGTTTCACATAAGTTTAGGTTGTCTGACCGATCCAAACTTCGGGTTAGATTCGGGTTTGAAAACAAAATTTTTAGACGATTCCAACCCTGATTCGACGTATTACTATCTTTGATCGAGAGTAAAATTTATACCTTCTAAATTTGGGTTAATGATTTTTTCATATAATAAACAAATCATTTATGCTGTCTTATACTCGTATTAGAAAAATCATAAGTTAAGAAAAGCGCAAACAAGGGTTTGTAAGTTGAGTACGGATTTGTTGTGTACGTGGCTGAATGCTATTGGGTGGAAGTGGTTGTAGTTCGTTAGGATACAAAATACGCATAACCCGAACACTATAAAGTTACAACTCAGAACGGTTGATATCTTACGTTAGCCATCTCAAATTAAACTCAGTCTTCTTCGTTTCGAGTCTCCGATTTTTACGAGTCGATTCAGGTGAGCTCACGAGTCGATTGATTTTCTACTGTTCCTTGGGCAATGGTTTACTCCTTTTCTTTCAATACGTGTTTGCTTACAGCTAGCTAGACCTCCGTTGTGGTTTTGTAGGTTTCTCAACCTCGATACTTGAATTCTGCTTCTGCAATTCGAACTTCGATTTTTTGTTATAATTTTCTTTTGATTAATTCTTTGAAGGTTGTTGATTTCGGAATTCTGATTTGGTAGTTGCCACTGAATAACTCGGTTTGTGGTTATTTTTTCGGAATTCATATTTGTGGAATCGCAAGTTTTACGCAATCCCTTCACAGAATACTCCAGACCTTTTTGCTTGCTCGATTTTTTGTATGTTTTGATTCTCTCTTGGAAAAGCTTTTGATGCATGAGATTGCGATTTAGTTTAGATTGAAATTATATTATTTGGGGGAAAAAAATCTGTGAAGAACTTGGTAATGCCTCGTAATTGGTTATATTTTGTATTACATGATATATTCAGTAAATACATAGCTTCCCAAGAAAACATTCTAAACGTGTTGTGTGTTGCTGTGTTCATGCAGGAGCAGTTAGTTTAGATTCCCAGTTGATATTGGATTTCTTACTATTTAGTACTTCTTAAGTTATTTGGATTCCTAGTTATCATAGGATTAGCATATTACTTCTTAACTTTTCCTATTAGGACTTCTTAATTAGTATTTCCTTTTCCTATTAGGAGTTGTCCTATACTAGTATAAATAGACAGCCTATGCTTGATTTTGAGTATGTCTTTTATCAATCAAATGATTTTATGCTTTTAGAGGTTTTTCTACAAACCCTAAGCTCTCTTTTCAAGTTCCAGCTACAATCTACTTCAATTATAGCCTACTCTATTCTACTTATCTTTGTTTTTCCTTCCCATACTACGTCAATACAAATGGGGTTTTTGTTTTGCTGGTAATTTCTTTTGGTGTAAGTTTTGCTAAAGAATGCTTGTGGTTCAATGACTGGTGAGGATATGGCCGGTTGTGTGTTTAGTTGTCTTTCATGTTGTGCCACCATTGCAAAAGCTATTTTTATGTCAGTTAAAGGGTCCATGAGCATAATATGGGACTTGATAATAGTGTAAGATTCATTTAATCCCTTTAAAAATCTGATATCACAGTCTCCCTCTTGATAGTTTTTGAATGTAGCCAAAACATTATAGTTGCATTGAGGCTCACACTTGCATTTAAGCATAGGTCTTAGGTTAAAGAGTTCATCCCATAGCATTTTAAGGTGTGTGTAATAGTCAGACACTAGAAGATTACCTTGCCTGAAACTGTATATTTCTTCTTGGAGATTAGATACCCTAAAAGAGCTTGTTTGTGAAAACCTTCCTTCCAAATCTTTCTAAACTTCAACTGCAGAATCGATCCAAATTACACTTTACGCGATAGAATCTGTCACTAATCTTAATAATTATGATAACACCATTGTATTGCATCTTTCCCAGTAATAAACAAAAGGTCTTCTCTGTGTGATGCTGTGATAAATCCATCAATAAACTTGAGTTTGTTTTTTGACAGTAGGGTCATCCGAATGGATCTTGCCCATGAGTGACAGTTAGATACTGACAAGAGAGAAGAGACCAGGACTAAAGAGGGATTTTCACTAGGATGAAGGTAAAAAGGTCTGGTTGGATGATCTTCTGGTCGAATTACATTTTGAGAGTGTGACTGATGATGTGTTTGGTTGGTAGCTATACTAGTATAGGAGAGACTTGGAGCTCTTGACATAAGGACGATGAAGGAACAAACAAAGAGGAGATAAAAAGAAGACAAACAAAGTAGGAAGAGGACAACATAAAAAAAAATGAAGCCAAAGAGAGAAGGAAGAGTACCGAGCTGTTCAACTCTCTAATACCATGACATGAATTGTAACAAAAAAGATAATATTGCCTCAAATTTTATTGAATGAACCCCAAACCTTTTATAGGTTGTTCTATTCAAAATTTCTTGTAACGGATTACGGAATCTCTAATAGAATTAAGAGATTTGCTAATAAAATAAAAAGAGAAAACAAAAAAAAACGTGGGCTGGAGACAATAAAGGAAGTGAGCTTGGACCAGGGTAAAGGGACAAGGTTAGAAGAATCTGCCAGCCTAGTACATTGGCCTAAACTCTAAAACAAAATAGGAGGCCCGACCCGAAAAGAAAATAAAACATCAAGTCTTCGTGCCTGTTTGGTTCAAATTTTGGAGGGTCCAAAAGTACTTTTGTCTACCGCAAAAGCTATTTTTTTAAAAAAGTAGGTGTTTGGCTGTAAATTTTAAAAGTACTTTTGAAGTAGAAATAGCTTTTAAAAGCTTAAATACGGCTTTTTCAAAAGCTAAAATTTGGAGCTTTTCAAAAAAGTCCAAATTTTAGCTTTTTCGGGAAGTTATTTTTTCTGTGACTTTCCATCACTTGCATAAATAAAACCTCAAATACCGTCTGTTCTGTTTCTTCTCTACCACTAGCTGACTTCTGTTTTGATTCTTCTGTTCATCAATGATTCTCATCTTCTCAAGACACATTAGTTCTTCTTCTTTATATTTT
>JANZLC010000009.1:24250962-24279208 GCA_026413385.1 Erythroxylum gracilipes
AAATCATTGATTCCTAAATAAATTAAATTCCTATTCCAAATAGAAATTTAATTTGATTTGAAAACAATTTTCAAATCTAATTGGAAACTATTTCCAATTTTCTTGACTCCTTTAATAAAATTTAATTGAAAACAATTTTCAATAAATTGTATCTCTTACTTATTATAATTTAGAAAAACTCTTTTTCAAAATTATATAAGTAACACATTCTAATCTAATTAGAAAACTATTTCTAATCTAATTAGAAATTATTATTTCTAATCTCATTAGAAATTATTTTTCTTTAATTAGAAAATTATTTTCTAATATTAAAAGAAACTACTTTTAAAATTAAATAAAAAACTTTTAAATTTAATTAAGAAACCTTTTCTTTAATAAATTAGAATTTTTTAAAATATTAAAAAGTAGATAAATAAATGAAAACACTTTTCAAAATTTACTCAAGATAATATCCTTTCTAATAAATGAAGAAAGTTATTATTTATAAATAAAGAAACAATTTCTAAATAAATAAAATAATAATTCTTTAAAACAAATAAAATTATAAATTTAATTTATCTCAATCAAATTGAAATAAATAAATTTAATTAAGAAATAAATTTTTTAATTATTTAAGAAAACAATTTTCTTAATTTTAAGGAATCTAATTAATGAATTAATTCTAATTTTAAAACAACTTTTTTATTAATTAATTTAATTAATTCTAATTTTAGAAACTATTTTAAAAATGAATTAAGAATCAATATAATTATTAATCTTAATCAAATTAATAAAAATAATTTTGTTAATTTTAGAATTGATTTGATAATTAATTTAATTTAATAATTCAACATCTTAAAAAAATTAAGCTAACTTTCAAATCATTCCTAATAAAATTAATCATTTGAAAACAATTTTCAAACATTGAAAAAACTTTTTTTAATTTTATTAGGAGTATGCACTATTTTAATTGCGTTAAATTAATTTAATTGAAGTTAAGGTTTTAAAAACATTAAAAAGAAAATAAAACCAAAGTGATTATCATATATATCCAAACATGTATAAAATAAATAATATTTTTAATTAATTTATCACTAAAATAGTGGTTGGCTGTAGGAAATAAATCAAACATATACAATACGTATCCTCGCACAGAGACGAGGAAAATAAAGGAGATATTAGCTAAGTACCGTTCGGACGTAATGATGAAAATGGGATTCCATAAAACTCCATGACTGACTTCGCCATTACACCATAAAGGCACGGATGAATCCAGTCAAGACGTACCGAGCTTTTTGTGAAAGTGCGTTTTGTTACCGCGTTCGTTACCAACTAGCCTCCTCTACTTCTGTAATTAAAAGGGTGTCTTAGAAACGGGATTCTTGTACAATCCTGGGCCAGTTTATGAAGACGGATCAAACATAGCCTAATGTTTGCTCTCTAGTATTCTTTCCTCTCTTGTTCGTTACAGTAAGTTAACAGAGAACATGGCAAGTTTGGAACAGAACTTTCCGTTGGAGCACAATAACCCGTCGATGAGACAGCCAAGGGATGTAGCCGATCTCGCCAAGCAAAAAGAGGCCGAAAGAAAGAGAAGAAGCATCCGGGGTCGTTCCTTCTCCTTTCCTTCAGCCGATCTCGCCAAGCAAAAAGAGACCGAAAGAAAGAATGAAAGCATCCAGGTTCGTTCCTTCTCCTTTGCTTTCATTTCACCAAATTTCTGATCTGACTCTCAAAATCCCAAGATCAAGTAGTTTGTCCCTTCATCAGTAAAAATGCTTAATTTCTAGTCGTTACTTATGAAACGGTTGCAGGGCTTTTATATTTCACTAGTAACAGAGCATGCTTAATTTATATTCTTTGCTTATGAAACAGTTACAGGGTCTTTTTATATTTCGCTAGTAACATAGAAAGTGACGGATATATTGGAAAATATGATACGATCTTGTAGATAATATTTGAGATGGGATATCTATAAATAAAGAATAGAGGAGAAAAGAACCTGGAAGACGGAAGAGAGAGAGAGAGAGAGAATATACAAAAGAGAGAGAAAATGTTGAATTAAAGACTTCTAGAATACCCCAGCCTACGTTCTTCCATGAATAAGTACTTATTCTATAGTAATCAACTTTTACACTTCACGGTATTAGCATAGATCAACTTTTAGTTGCGGTGCGGGGTTAATTTTGAGTGTGTTTTCAGGTTGCTATTGAAGAGGAAGAAAGTCGCAGTGACCAACGTGTCAGTCCCGATCACGATGCACCCCTTGGAAGGGATGGCTCAAAAATAGAGGTCAAATTTAATGATGCATTGTACACAACAAAAGAACATAGTTCCCTAGAAAATTTATTTAAGCTTAGAGATCATGCATGAACTTCTTTTGGGCGTATGGGCAGGTATGGGAATTCCGAATTTTGCTGGCCAACTTCATCGTGGAGCTAATGTCAATAGTGTTCGACCAGCTCTCCTCGCAGCACAAGCCTTTTCTATTATTGTGCCTCATAATGTCCATATCAGCAGTGCTGATCAGTATCTTGGAACTCGTCTACAAGCTTATAAAAGAGAGGGATTTTTGGAAGGGGGTCACTAACTGGGGAGGTTGGCTCTTTGATCCACCACCTGGGGTTCGTGTTGGGTTCTTTCCTTGCATTACTGCCTTAACTTGTGCCTTTGGTCAATTTATTATAACCACGGTCAACTATTCTTTGTACCGCAAGGATGGAAATGCTCCTATTAATGTATCAATTTCGTCTACCATCTTTGCCGCTGGACAGCTTTGTAGTTCACTAAGTTCCAGGGGTGCAAAAACTGAAACCAAGCCCGTGCCCATGCTCCAGCCAATGCCCACGCCCACGCCCATGCCCACGCTCATGCTCACACCCACGCCCGAGCCTGAGCCCATGCTCCAGCCAATGCCCACGCCCACGCCCACGCCCACGCTCATGCTCACACGCACGCCCGAGCCCGAGCCCATACCCTTGCTTGAGCTTGAGGAGCCCTTGCCCGAGCTAGTGGCCGGGCTCCGCAACCCCAAGCCCTTGGACATGTCCGAGCTCTGGTCCCTGTACGAGTCCATGCCCTGGCTCCGGCCCTTGTCCGAGCTCCGGCTCAGGCCCGTGCCTAAGCCCAAGTCCAACCCCAAGGGCGACTGATTCAATAGAGCAATTGATCCCGTTCTCCGATGGGATACGCCAGCGCAGTTCTCGTCAATATTTCAGTTCAGCTACGGTTCATTGTGGTTTAAGTTGGAATTGAATACAAGGCAGTTCCTTTATTTCCAGTTTTAACGTTTTGGAAGTAATTGATGTTGATTTAAGGCTGTTTCTTGAATTCTGAAACTTTTTGCATTCCTTTTGGTCTTTATTTTCCTGAGAGTTGATGGACAGGTGAAATGCGACAAGTTACTTGCTTGTTGAATTAGTGTGTGTATGATTTGGATCTTCATTCATCACTGCACTGCATCTCTAACAAAGCAGTGTATGATTTGTATGGTTGTTTAATTATGTTATATGATTTTCTTTGGTTTCTAAATTCAAGGATATGGAATTAATAATAATAAAATCTTCTAATAAATACAACTTTTGGTTCCGCCTCTATAGTAATCATCTAAGCAAACTTAGTAAAGTTTTATAATAAAATAAGATTAATGTGATTCAAATTATTGTTGCTTGCTATTTCAAAAAGTGAAGAGGATATTTATTATAATTTTTTATTTTTTCCTAATTTTCATTTATATTATTTTTTAATAAAATACATTTTTTAAAGATGTTAATGTGGTATAATTGATAATAATTAAAATATTTAATAAAAATAAAACAAAATAATTCTATGAATTAACTAAGTAAACAATTTTATTTTGATATTTTATATAAATATTTACAAAATTTATTACGTTTTACTTAAACTAAATAATTAAATACGTAAAAATTTTGAAATATTTTTATTTTTTATTTTTAAATTTTAGCTAATTAAAAAGTCTAAAATTTAAAACCATACTAGGATAATCAATTATAAAGTTCTTTTTTCTTAATTTTTTTATTTTGAGTTTTCAACTTTTAAAAATTTTAATTAAGTGTCTAAACCACTGTTATGGATACCGGACAATACTGGCCCAAATTCGGTACCGGTACTTTAACTTTGGTACTGGGTTTGAATACCGGTCGGTACTGGTCAATTTCGTCGGTACCGACAAAAATTTAAAAAATTAGGGAATTTTTTTGCAAAATTTTTCAAAATTTCCCTCCCTCACTCCTACCTCTCCTTCCCCATTTTTTTCAAAGTTTTTTTAAAAATAATAAATATTTTATTACTAATAACAATTATAAATAAAATAAAACTTAAAAATAAATTATTTTTATTTTTATTACTAATAAATTATTTTTATTTAAATTTATGTTAATATTTTATATAATATTTATTAATAAATACTAATAAAAATATTTTATTTCTCAAAATAAATAATTTTAAAATTATTATTTATAAACTAATATTTATTATATATATTTTCAATTATTAAATCAAAATTTATATATTTTAAAATTAATTATATTTATTAATAATTATTAAATTAATTTTATATATTAATTGAAATTGTGATTATGTCTAATTAAATGTAAAATGAAATGGAATGTAAAAAACAACAATTCTAAAAATTAATTCAAAATAGAAAATAATTAATTATGGTTATTATTTATATGTAAAATATTTAAAAATTAATGTTATTTCATATTAATTGTTATTATTATTTATTATTAAGATTTTTGAAATGGTTGATGTAAATAGTAAACTAGTAAAGTATAGAGTACAACTGTATAATATGCCAATATGGACTATTTTGCAATTTTTAAAAATTTTAAGGACCAATTCATAAATTTAAAAAATTTCCCGAAACGGTACCCGGTACCAACCGATACCGATAAAGTTTCGTTTCAGAACTCAATCCGGTACCGAGTCCGGTACAGTATTCGTAACATTGCATCTAATATGGGTAAATATTAGTAAATCTATCTCACCATCACTTAAACTAAATAAAATTGTCTATTATTAATTTTTAGAGTTTGAAGAACTTGCAAGGTAATTTATTTTACATAAGTAATTATAATTTATTTTTTATAACTTTAAATGAACTATTTATTACTTGGAAATATGGTGATTTATTATGATAAATAATAGTCTTACCTAGCTTAGCTTTGGCGTATTTTGGTGGGAACTTTTTCATTAAATTGATGACTTGGTTATTATCAATTTTAGGTAAAGTTGCATAGAGCTTTTGTCACCAATCTATAAATACTGAAATTGTAAACAAAGTGTAAGACAGTATATACAAAAGCAAAAAGGAGATTCTTAGAACTTATTCCTTGCAGTTTCTTTTAGTACACTATTTACTTCGATTTTCGCAACACATCCGAGTTCAGTTTCAATTCCAGCAATTTTAGATCGTTCGCTTCTTTTAAATTCATTTTCATAGCCATTTTTATTTAGATCATCTATTTTGACCTTCCTTTTGACAGCCCATTAAGAACCCCTTTACCTTTTTCTTTTATGTTTTTCTCTAGCATCCCATTGAGTGTCATTACCCTTATCTTGTCTTTCTTTTTAGCAATCAACTAAAAGTCATTAACATTTTTGCTGTTAGCATTTTTGACTTATATTCTATCAACCTTTGAAAGGGGTCAACAAAAGACAAATTTGTTAGTGGAAGAAAGGCAACACCACAACAACACCCACAGTGGTTGGATGACTTCAAAAGATGGTAGAATGACATTAAAAAACACATCGGAATACAATAAAGAGATGGCAATCCAACATTTGCATATTTCAACACATCAACAATCAATGAGTTCGCACAAGTTATCGTTGAACTTGCCTCTATTTGACAAGTACAATAGTACCTTTACTTGAAATCAAACCACCAATTCTTGTATATCTCAGTTTTTTTCAATGGCAATCCAAGTGGGGTTATTGATCATCTAAGATGAAATAAGTTGTTTTGTTTAGATTAGGGTTTCAATGTCTCACGTAGCTCAAATACCACGTAAAGATAAAGTGAAGTCTCATACCATGTCTACATACTAATATTTACATGTACAATTATAAGTTTATCATTATTCTTAATAGGTACTATTTAAGAATGTTTCATCTTTTTATTACATTATATTGTATTACCTTACCATTATAATAGATTGGCTAAATCTAGTGAATAACACACCTTGGGACCCTTATAATAAAACTTTCATATAACTCAATTTTGTAAGAGGAGTGGGTCATATAAAAGAGGAGCACCATATCTTCACCCAAAACTATAAGGCACTGGATTATGAGCCCTTTATATATAAATCTTAATTATGTCTTACTCCTAATTGATGTGAAAATTTAACAACTTAATACTTACTAATTTTTGTGTTTGTAACCATAAACTTTACAGTCAAACCACAATAAGTCAACATAAAAATTCTCTCTCCTTCTGTGCTCTTTATAGGAAAACATAATCCATCGAGGTATTGTATATGTAGAGTAATCCTTTCTAACAAAACCCAATTGCAAATATGACCTAGAAAGAATGAAGATGATGGAATTGTAAATTTCTTAGGCAAAATGAGATACAATGAAGTTAATTAGAAAATATGAATAGAAATAAAAGCAACTGGAGATGAGTAGTTAAGCATAAACTGATCTTTGAGATTCCTCCATATCTGTTGCCACAAGTTTTATATTTCTAATTAGAACTATTAATTGTGTCAAATTCTCTCATCAATTAGGATCAAGAATTATGAGGGATTTACATAAAAAGAATGGAGTCATAACCAATGCCTAAATTTTAAGTTGAAGATGGAGTCTCCCTATATAGCACTTTTCTCCTATATATAAAAATTACAAAAACTTAAGTCTTATATCAGAGTCATTATTGGTATTAGAACCACTACTACTTTGATGGCAGACACTCGCAAATGTTCAGTCCACAAAGTTCATGTATCAAATATCCATTTCTAGGTGTAAGGAGGTGTACTACTTGTGTTGGATTCTCGCATTGTTTAGAGTAAGTCCTTTAACCTAATGTGCTAAGGCTTTGAGTTGAACATACCATTCATCCTTATATATAAATCATTCCACTACCAATTATGAAAATTAAAAAATATAACATGAATCCATCTCTATATCAAACAGTTCTGAAGTTTCTACCTTAAGCAGTCCAATGTGAATTGACGAACAATTGGATGGTTGCAATTGAAGGTGTTACCACAACCTGAATAGTTATAGAACTCTCCCTGCAATGGCATAAAGTAATAGTTAATTTGCAGCAACCACATTTTAGAAAAAATATATAGAAGCATAAGACCACAAGCATGCAGAGTGTGTTGAAAACTCAATAGTTTTGATAGAATGGGTTGAATTCTTGACTAGGAAATAAGAACTTGAAACCACACGTATAAACTTAGAAAAATGGTAACAACCTTTGAACATGTTGGCATAGTGAATAAATATTAGTCACTTTTTATACTATACTTGGAGATATAAAAAGCTTTGATGAAGAGCACATCATAATGCAATAAGAAAATCTAACTTTGCCTGATTGTTTAAATCTAAACATGATACCAGTTGTACTTAATCTTTATCCATTGTGATGCAAGGCCATGAACTCATTAGTACCCTTTTGGTAAACTCATTGTAATGTTGTAATAGTTTAATTATAGTTAATGAAAATTTCTTCAAATTTCAAAAAAAAAAAAAAAGAAATAGGTGCTTTTGCACATATCCCACACTAAAATACTACATTTTACATTTAAACGGAAAAATAAATAAATATACTGCAATCTCAATTTCAAAAAACAAACTTGTGTTTCATTAAGCAAAAAAGGGGAAAAAGGGAGCTGGCATATATCCCATTCAAAAACCAAATTACACAGGAAAATGTAATCAAATTGAATCATTGACCATAGTTCTCATGGAAAGTAATAGAGGACCAACTTGAGATTAGAATCATGTTCAAGTCCAATCATATTCCAATCTCAGGCAATCTTTTAATCTAATGACGAAAAAGTGATTAATTTTTATAAGCTATACCTTGGGAGCAACCATGTAATAGATGTTGTTATCTACTCCTCTAAAGGATAGGATGGGTCCTTTCTCATTTCCTTCAGCTGTGTGATTGAAGACGACATCCATAATCACCTGCTTAGGAGAAATTTCAGCATTGTGCATGAATGGAATCATAGAGGATTATATGTGCTTATCTAAATCCTCTTATTGCAACAATAGTCACCTCAATTCCTCGTTTATGAGCTTCCCTAACTAGAAGCTTGAATTCATTAATTGCACCAAGGCCATAATTATGGACCCCAACTGATGAATACCTTGCCATTGGTGAGAAAAAGTTGACAGTCGAGTATCCCCAAAAGTTAACCCTAGACAAGGGAATAATGTCACATTAAATGACATTATGCCACATCATAATACTCCCAAATCCTCCACTTTATGGTTTTAAAAAGTTATGTTTTGCTAATCCCCTTATTTCCAACATCGGTCAAATAAAATCCGAAAAGAACATGAGCAAAACATTCAATATAATTCTCATATATGGAAAAGATAAGGGAAAAAAAAGGAAAATGTGTTATTACCTAATTGAGAAACAAATATGGAGCGACATATAACTAAAAGGAAAAGATATAACTTTGAACATGTCAAATTCTTAGACAAATAGAAAAATGCAGACTATTTGATAAACACATACAAACTAAACATAGGAGTTGCTGAAACTTTTTCTTCAGGGCCAGAAATCTTAAAAGGAAAATAAGGAATTAAAATGAAAGAAAGGCAGATTAATCAAAATTAAAATTTCCATCAAGAACTAGGAAACATACATAAGATTTGAAGCAAACAAAACTATGGCAATCACATAAACATGTTTCTCCAACCCAGTTCTAGAATTTAGGAATAATTTTTATCTATGTAAAAATCACTCTTAAAGAAGAATTTCACACTTGAAAAATTATTCTATCCTATTCCTTGAATGTTTAAAACAATTCACATAGCTCATAGACTTGGAAGAAACTTTTGAAGTTAAGACCAGGTATGCACAACGCAGCCTTCCATAAAATAGGAGATGGCAGCAATCATCATCACACTAGAGCAAGACTAAAAATTATCAACCCATAACCTCCAGTCAGTTCAATATCATGTGACCAAGGGTGAAATTGACCTTCTAAGCACAACACTATCACACATAAAGAATGTGATGCTTCCTTACCCCCGTAACAACAAGATACATGATTCTATTATTTAGACACCAGATTCTTCTAAGGCATTCAATGACAATCAGCTTGGAAAACCACAAGCATCTTTTCCTTCCCATGGTCCTACACAAAAAGGTGTGCAGCAAACAATTCTCCAAAAATTATGCTTAGATGACTACCAATAGGATTGGCAACGTATCACTCTCTAGATTCGTCAATCACTTCAGACTCCTCACGAGAGAGCATTTTGACAAAGTTAACTTTCTCAAGTCTGCTAAGAATAGAAAGGAACTCAAGAATCTTCAGGACATCCTCTAAATTTGCTCAGTCTGTAATCATTCCCTTGAGTAAAAATGGTATGGGAAGTATATATAGCACAAGCAAAATGATGCAGGAGCAGTTAGTTTAGATTCCCAGTTGATATTGGATTTCTTAATATTTAGTACTTCTTAAGTTATTTAGATTCCTAGTTATCATAGGATTAGCATATTACTTCTTAACTTTTCTATTAGGACTTCTTAATTAGTATTTCCTTTTCCTATTAGGAGTTGTCCTATATTAGTATAAATAGGTTGCCTATGCTTGATTTTTAGTATGTCTTTTATCAATCAAATAATATTATGCTTTTAGAGGTTTTTCTACAAACCCTAAGCTCTATTTCAAGTTCTGGCTACAATCTACTTCAATTATAGCCTATTCTATTCTACTTATCTTTGTTTTTCCTTCCCACACTACGTCAGGTGTAATTAGGGTTTTAGATTTGAGTTGGTATTGAATATTAGGAACTGGTTTTACGTTAAGTTCATGATTCATTTTGTGTGTTGTAGTTCGATGAATACTGATTACTGAATAGGATTTGTCTGAAGAACATTGAAGTTAGCCGTTTAGGAGGTAACAAGGGGTTTGGAAGCTCAATTAATGAATGAAGAATTGAGTTTTGGACTAATTCTTTTATTCTTTATGTTAGATTTGCAGTTGGTTACATTCTGTATTGAGCAGAGATGAGTTCAAAAGTACTTGTCACTCAGCAAAATCTGTCTAGAAATCATTGAATATAACTGTTTGGTTTCTTTTTGGGTATGTATAGAAATGGCTTTAGGTGGATCAAGAGCTCAAAGAGGAACTGCAGCTGCGGCTGCAAGCATGCGCAGGAGGAAGACGGCAAGCTGTGGAGCTTCGGGAGGAGCCTCGGGAGGATCAGTTGAAACTATGCTTCAGTTTTACACGCATGATTCTCCAGGGCTCAAACTGGGGCCTAAGTTTGTTGTCATCATGAGCATTTGCTTCATTGCTTTTGTTACAATCCTTCATGTTTTATCGAAATTTCACTAGGTTCATAAAGAGGCTTGATAGGTAGAGTAGTATACAACCTTTTGCCTTCCTTTCAATTTTACAATTTGAATCTACAGAAAGTTTTGGATTTTGGGTCGCTGCCAACTCTTATAGTGAATTGCACTTCTAATTTTTCTTCTCGCAACACCTATATGTCCTTATATTTTGTTTAGGTTTCAACTTCTTTTAACCTAGTGCGAGTACAAATTAAATTTATCAGACGATATTTCATTTCAAGTTTTGAAGTAACTCCGTCTAGACTTACCTAAATGAATATTCAAAATTAGGGATGACAATTGGGCAAGCTTTGAGTTTAAGATCAGGTTGAACCTAAACACTAACCCAACCCGACCTAATGAAAATCTTATTAATTTAAAGGTATTAAACTCAAATTGTTTTGCATTGCAAATATCATTCAAGTTGAATTTTATAAATCAAAACATATCAATACCTTTAAATAACATAACAGGATTATATACTCTAAAAACAACGTATCAGTCCAATTTAATCCCTATGATACGACGCAAATTCTAACCGGAGTTCATATTACCTGATAAAAATTTCTTCAAAACCATATCATCTGTCAATCCAATCCAATCTTTATGATACAATCCAAACTTAGATTCTAATCGAATTCTAGTTGCATGATCTAAACTTCTTCAAAACCTTCGGACCAAATTTGTCTAAAACATACGGTTTTACAAGAAAAAGTTGGGGTGTTCAAGCTGCATCAGATTGACAGCCTAAACCAACTCAACACAATGGAACAAATTTTAAGTATATTCAACACAATTCAGTCAAAATTTCAGGTCGGGTCAAAATTTTGGACAGCACAGACCGATGAGGCTGCAAGCTTTTCATCAAATAAACGAATTATCAACGGCAAGTACAATAAATACACATTAAGGAATGAACAACAATTTGGTTCAGATATTAACACAGAATACAATATTTACATCGTGAAGATTTAAGAAATAATCAGGAACATTCTTACATAATTATAACTAATCATGAGACCACGAATATGAGTATTCTAGAACAAGGCAATTAATTTAATCTAATCACAACTTGTCAGTGCATGTACAGGTACACGCAGAATAATTTCAATGTGTACCATCGGAAACCCATCCTGAGACCATACTTTCGTCCATGGGTTTTAAGCCACCACATGACCTAGCAACCGATTCAAATAGTTTTTCAATCTCAGGTGCACATCTTATGAAGGACCGATTCCAAAAATTGTATCTCGGATTCTGTACGGAAGGGAGGAAAAAAAAGGATTTCAGCAGAGATAAAAAGAAAATGCACAAGAGAAAGAGTGGCATTGATTAGATAATGTGCGAGAAAGAAAGCAAAGATCATTAAATGACACATCTGGAAAGATAATCACCTTAATGAGCTCAATAAAACTTATCAGAAGGCCCCATGGATGGGGTCGATTAACGATTAGTCGCTCCAATAACACTCTTGTAATCTGCTCCTGGATGATCTCCTGCTCACAAGAACACGTAGTTATGAATTAGGAGTAACAGTTTGATGTTGCACCAGTTACTAAACCTATCACAGAATTGTAGTTGCATTGGATAAACTAAAGCAAATTGTAGAAAAACGAGGGATTTACAGAAGTGACAAGTACAAGAACTTTCTTACCTGGTTAAATTCAGCAAACAAGTAAAGCAGTATAAAGGAGAAGTAATGTGTATGGTTGTTAGGATATCGTAGTTGATTGGCAATAGCATTTAAGAAAAGGTATCGGCCTTCAGTGTCCAGATCTAGGGCAAGAGTCTTGTAAATATCCAGTGCAGCATCTACTAGCAATACATTTAAGTTCGCAGTTGACTGTGAATGAGGTATTCTGGCTTGCATCTGTTGGATGGCCTGTAGTAATTGGACAATCATTGGAAAATCATGTTTTAGTTCAGTGAGGTATTTAAAAAAAAACATTTAAATAAATCACCAATTCCTCTTCTCACTTCCCAGGAATTTCATTTTGAAAAATCAAAATCTAAAGCTCCACAGAATTAAATAAGTAAAACTCTAAATAAAGCAGTTTCCAGACAAAAATAGTGTCTAATCTGACCTTGACAAAAAGTTAACCTCTATAAGAAAAACAATAAACCAGATTATACCTGCATTCCAGTGTAAAGCACTAGGGAATTGATCAGTGGTACATTGTAACGGGTTCCTGCAGATGAAGCTTCACTTGGCAAGAGCAGTAATCTCTGCTTCAGTTCAGAGAGAAATGCTGAACCTTGTTGCCTCGTCTGTAAAAATTGAAAGTTAAAATGACATAGTTTTGCACTCCAAATACAAGCAAACCCCCATTAAGAAAGTAATATTATGCTTATGTTTAGATATGACCAGAACTTTTTCAAAAACAAGTTCAAACAAGAGAAAAAGCAGAAGAGGAATCATACAACTGAACTCTAAAAGCTATCATCCCAGTTATGATGGGTTAGGTGATCCCATCTTTTAGAAAATAAAAACAGATACGAAGGAAGCCAAATTAGTTTTTCAGGAAGTGAATTGAAGTACCTTGAGATACTCGTCTACATCGGTTTTCATCTGCTTTACTCTAAGAGCAGCATCCACCTCCGATAGAATGTGAGGTGGTTCCCTGATCTCTGGAAGTAAATCAATCTGCAAATATGAAATGAAACTTAGTCCTAATGAATCACTTATTCACTACAGGACAAACTTAAGTGGAATTTTTGTAAAAGATATTAAAATAATCCTAGAACTAATGTGCACCTTTAAGTTTGGAGTAGATGGATCAGGAAGCCTCATATTAAGGGGGAACGCACTCAGGATGATATTGCGCATTTGTATGCAGGTTGGAGGGATCATATCACAGAAGGTAAAATGATAGGCACAAAGGAACTCAGGAAAATCATGAAGTAGCACCAGTAGCACTCTCAGTGTACCTCTGTACAGAAATTGCATCTGCACATAAAGACAGATTAGAGAAGTATACTGGGATTAAAACAACTATTAAGAGGAAGCAACATACCGTAGATGGCATCTCAGCAGTCCTCAAAAATGGCTCCAAGAATTGAAACAAATCTACCAACAACCGCTGGACATAAGGCCAACCCTTCTGAGCATTTCCTGTGAGCAATTTCGGCATGAAGCTCCTATGACTTACCAACTCAAGCCATGCAAAGCTGAAGAATAATCATAATCAAGTTAGAAGATGAAAATGCTTAGGCCAAGAAAGGACAGCAGGAGTGCAAGTAGAGAATCCCCCATTTCTAGAATAAAACAATTTCGCGATAGCAAAACACAATTATCATCTAGAGGATGATACACTTTGTCCTTTGATTAGCAGCCACAAATACTTGGGGAAAGAAAGAATGATGATTATATAGGAAAAGCTGCATATTTCAATCTCCAACTACAAACAAACAAAACAAGAACAGACCACTAGACTGAATATCTCATAATAAGCTCATCAGTAGTATTTCACATCTCTGCTGGCCAAATTGAATGCGCTAACCTCAATGCAGGAACTTTAAGGGGCTGCAGAGTATGGAATGCATCAGCCAAGGCTGTCAAAATCTGTGACAAATACAGTCAATGTTAGTCAACAGAAACAAAAAGACAATAAACAAAAAAAAAAACGTACCTGAAAGTTTGCATCATCATTAATAGGATCCAGGGAAACAAGGTCGAGAAACCAATTTATAAACAATCTGAAGTATGGTCTTGGGTTGAAAGATGCTTTCTTCTCCTCAGACTCCTTATGCAAAAATTTCACGGTGACAGCCAATATCTGTTGCATACCCACAGATATCATATAAAAGAAACCATAGGGAAAAGAAAAATATAAACAATTTGGTTTTAGATTAACCTTGGAGAAAAGAAACACTTTACTCGATCCTTGCTCCATCTGAAAACATTAAATACTAGTGTTAGTCACAAGATGAAACCTAGTTTAGAGAACAAAACAAAATTACATAAAAATCTTGCCTTCAGGACTGAAAATACAAGCTTTGCATAAATATCAATTGCAAGGAAGGATAGATTCTGCACTTGTTGAGGGGAAGGCAATGCGCCGGAATTTATCACCTCAGAAGATTGACAATGTTTGACAGAAACTTCCTGCAATTATAAGATAATATTAGACTGGTAGCTTCAAAATTATCCTTCGACATAAAAACATTTCAAGTCAAAAAAGAAACCGTAAGAATTCGGAAAAAGCGATCTGTCATATCATCCCCCTTCAACAGTCCGTTTTGATGTAATTGTAGTATATAATGAGTAAAAGCTGTATCATTTGCACCAGGCAGTTCACATATGCGGCACCAATCAGCAAATAGCATAGAGACCTATATAGTATAACACCAATATTAACAGTTTAAACAAACAATATGATAAAAAAGGGATTAGAAAAAGAAAAGTTTCTAAAATTACTGTTCCTCTGAACAAGTGGGTACATTTCAATCAGCCCATAACTTAAAGGCATGGATGACAATGCATGTATGTGTGTGAGAGTAAGGCATGGACGACAATGCATGTATGTGTGAGAGAGTAAGGCATGGACGACAATGCATGTATGTGTGAGAGAGTAAAGTGAGTAGAGCGCCAGTATGACTAGATTCAAGAACAAAATGGTTGCAACCTAGAATTTATCATTCCCTCCAAGCATGTGAAAAGAGAGAGTATTTAACCACCAAAAAGAAGCATATATCAAGCTCAAAACACAGTATTTAGCGTCATAGCTTCCCCCAAAAAGAAAGGAAAATATATTCCTAAACTAGAAGTACCTAGCAATGAAATTATCATCAAATAAAGAACAAGGTAACTGAAAGCATCAAGGTAAGGAACCTGTTCACAGAAACCAGCAGGGTCTGGCTCAGCAGATTCAACAATGCTACAGTCTTCCCTGTTACCAGTGCCCAGACTAGTAGCCTGTATCAAAAAGAAAAGGATTTCAGAACCAAGAGAGGGAGAGTAACAAACCTATGGTAAGTAACAGAAATCATTCAAACCTTTTTCTCTCTAGGTTGTTTTGTCTTGTCATCTTTTGCAACAGAGTTTCCAGCCAGAGAAACTGAACCAGCAGCAGGATTTTTAACAATCTCAATAAGATGTTGTACTGACTCAGGAGATCCTGGTTTTGCTGCAAGCTGTAAGTATAATAAACAGTAAGAGACTTCAAAAGAGAAAAAAATATGTCAGAGCAGTCTAACAAACAATGTAGACAAGCACAACCACCTTGGCTAATGCATCAACAAAATTGTGAAGTTCAGAAATAACTTTAGGCTCTTCAACAATCAAAGCTTGAATAAGGGAAATAGCAAAATCTGTAGCAGCTTCTGCACACATCACAAATTGGTCATTTGTCATGAATAGCAAATCAGTAATGAAATCATCTCTTCACATTAAAAACATACTATTTCTTCCCCCATCAATAAGTTTCGCCATATGAACATTGTACTCAGCAAGATTGAGCAATTCACTCCGTATAAGTCCAATCGTAACATCCTTATTGAATTTTCGCTCCTCGTCTGAGTAAATGACCTGGAAGATATAATTATGCAGTAAAATTCTACCTCTGCCAACTGAAAAACTATAAGCAGCATTTACACAAGTAAAAGACATTGCATCTTTGCAGTAAGTTCTTATGGGACAAGAAGACAAAGTCTGCTCAAAGAGACAGGATAAAAACATACCCAGCTGGTGAGTTCTTTAACCACAAGTTTGCAAACATCTCGAATAGCAGCCAGAATAGCAAGACATGCATTAACATGAAAACTGTTTGATGCATTCTCGTATAAACCCTTGAAAACCTGTATCCAAGAACAATTTAGCAACTAATAAGATCCAAAATAATCATTAAAATGATCACTGGAAATTATGTCATTATAGGAAATATGTAGCAGTAACAAAAGTTGATCCGAAAACAATTCTAACATGAAAACTTAATAGTCTCCAAGACAACAAAGATAGACCTTTTGTGCTACAGCCAGAGCAGCTTCATCACGGCTAACACATCTGAGTATGATTTCAGGAACCTCAGCAATCAAACCCTGAAGACCAATCAATAGAAATAGTTGAACATGTTGCAAAGACATATCCCACAATTAATGTGCTAGAAAGAATACCTGAATTTCTGCTTCCCTGCCATCACTAGTGACAGAAGCCTCCAACTGAAATCATACATAAACAGTAAACAAGTAGAATATTACAAGGAGAAAAAGGCCTAAAACTTGATGCCAGAGTTTGTCTAGAATTTAAACAATTAAATCAAAATTAGTTTTGAGCTACAACACTCATGTTCCAGAGTGGAGACCATGGAATAGGGAGGAAGAGAACACACAAAAAGTGCAATCACTACATAGAAAATGCAAAGACTCGAAATCGACCTTTTGGGAAATGATCTGGTACTTGTCCAAAGCATCCCTTGTGCTCAATGAGGGTTCTGATACGTTACTATTCTGGCGCTCAGGAGGAACTGATGATGATGAAGGTAGTGAAGATACTCCCAGCTCCTATTAACAGATGCAGTCATTCACATCAACCACCATTAACAAGTCATTAGCAGTATAACGCTAAACAAAATATCATTTTCCAACCTTAAGTGCATCCATGGATGCATCCACTGGATGAAGTTCATGAGCAGTAGCACCAGCAGAAAACGTTCCACTGCCAGAATTATTTTCAGTATTTTGTGGGAGAACACCATCAGCCATTCCCATTTGAACAGTGGAAGTACTGAAACATTGAATACGCATTAAAAAAATCATCAAATAAAATTTGCATCAAATGAAGTACCAAATTCCGAGAAAAGATAGATCACCTTAGAAGGGCCGCTGAATTAGACTCAAATTTCTCAGATGAAACATCCAGTGTACGTGACAACACATCAAATCCTATGTTTACTGGAGCAGATGAGTAACTCGTGCTAAGTTGTGCCGACGCCATGCCATATGAACCAGCAAGACTAGTACTGCCAGTAGGAACAGCTTGCGAGCTCTGGTTGGATTGGTTTTGCCATGGCAGCCGAACAAAGTCCTGAAAAGGATAATGATAATGGAGAGGGCAGGACAGCACATAACCAAATTAGCTTTCCTTTCAGTAGTTAATCCTCACAACAAAGATGCAACACACATACCTCATAAACACGCTGTTGAGTCACAGACAAATGACCAGGTTTAGGACGGAGGGCCTCAGGTATGATGCCCATGGAGCCTTGTGTATAAATATTAGCATCGAAAAATGTTGGACCAACACCATCTCTATGTTTCCTTCGCAATGCAAGTTGTTGACGTATTTCCTCATCAATGACATGTATTGCCTGTACAAGGGAAAACAGTTGGAAATCCATGTAAACACTGGGGCGATGTGCAATGATCTTTAAAGTCCATGTAATGAATCCCAGATCAATAGGTAAAATGAGTCCGATAACAGATCACATTTCAACAACAGCTTTTGCAAAAATTTCCATCAGATTGATACAATGGATCCCATTAGCCATGTTTTTACTGAATAGTACATCACCATGCCAAAGCTAACACGAACAGTGCAGATCAGTTACTAGCTTCTGCTTGTTCACAAGTGAACTCAGTCAATTTGAGGTCTTGCCTTCTCATTGGTTATCTATAGCTTCCATATTAATCTGCAGACTCACTATTCCTTATACCACATTATACATCACATGTAGTGTTGCAGAACAGCATCCTTGTCACATATGACTTGACATATACCTATACTTGCTGATATGACCCAATGTTATCAAGTAATGATTGTGAATTATGAAAAGTTCAATCTATTTAGTTGCAGATATAGATCACAAATATGCACATTATGTGGTGGAACCAAGAGCTAGATAGATTCTTGAGGCAACTGCCTACAAAAATCCTCTGAACCATATATGCTTCCTTATTATGCTCGAGAGTAGAAATCTATTCACCCTGTTGGAATGGGAAAAGATGTACCACTTGCAGATAAAAATTAGACACTACCTTATCAGTAGCATTCTGTTCAATTACTGCACAACCAAGGTCAAGATTGTCATTTGTAGCCAGCTGAACAGCAGGTTCCAAGATCTCACTTGCAATAGTCCCTTGAAGCAAGTTTCTTAATTGACTTAATATCAAACTGCGCAGTGGCTCCTGGAAAACCACAAAAACTTCAGCCAAGACAACGAAACAAGAGAACAGATACTGCAATATCAGCAATGAAAGACAACCTTGCATGTAACATGAGCTAAACTTCCAGCCAAACTAGCAACCATCAAGTGTGCAGCTTGATATATTCGACTCTCATCAGATTCCATAGCATAATCCTGTATTTACGGTGTTAGAAAGTGTCCTACTAGAAATTGTTAATCAGCTTTCTCAAGGTGGAAAATGAATGACTGAAATGGTGAACAGAAACAAGAAAGCACGTTGGGAAACAAGCAAACTAAACGGGATGTGCTGCAATTAAAAATAGTAGAATCAACCAACAAAGCAGACCCATATGATTTTAGTACAGCCAACAAACCTTCAAAACAAGCTCCTTGGTTGTCTGAGTTGCTATAGAAACGCTACGCTGAACAATACCAGACACTATCTCCTTGATAGCTCTATCCATTGCAATAGGAATAACTCTGATACAAACAAGATTTGGAGATTACAATAAGAAGCAAAGGCCGGTGAATTGTTAAACACAAAAGACTGAGAAGGCAACAGTGTCAAACCTCTGAAAGTGCAAGTGAAATCCCCAAGATATTATCTTTTGGTTGACTATAATGTGACTTCCAATGTTAGGTATTGCTGCAGGAAGCTGCAACAAGTACAAAATCAGATAATGGGTAAACATAGAATCATATCATTATCTAAAATCAACAATGAAAAATGAAGATGATGATGAATCTCTCTCACAGAAAAAGGTGACTGGGATGAAGTAGATTGAAATAATCCTTGAGCTGATGGGAGCTGATCAGACAAGCCTAATGCACTTAGTTTTTCTTCCTCCATCAATGCACCTGAAGGGAGATGAACTGGAGCAGCATACTGAAAGCAGGAAGCAGACTAGCTTTATAACATATACCGCATACCTAAAACCAAGAGACTAAAAACAAAAACCTGAGATAACAAATGCGTGTGGCTGGCAGAGTTAGGCGGACTGGCAACCTCCAGTGGCATCTCTACATGATTCAACGGAGATATTATTCCAGATTTAACTTCAGCAACCATCTGTGATTGCACTGCTCCAGCATCTTTATTTGAAAAATCAGGATTCCCTTCAATCTCCCGTTTTCGATCTTTGAGAAGCGTAGTTGGGGTTATGTCTTTCAAATCCACACCAAGGTTCTTAAAGAGCACCTGATATATCACAAAGGTAATTGCACGCAGAATTATAGAAGAATGACTTTTTAGTATATTATAGAATACAAATGGGGTTTTGAAACAACTCAGTACCTCTATGTCAAACTTGAGGTTCATTTTCAAGTTTGGCATTGAATAGATCTCCACGAGAAGTCCCAGTATACCCATAGTCCATGGATTGGGAGGTTGATACGCTTGACTGTTCTGGCATGGCTCCAAAATCTGTAAAAATAATTGTAATCAAAAAGTCACAGAAGATTTAGCTGAAGAACCTCTTTCAATCACCATCACAACCTTACCTTGGAAGTAAATGGAATCACAGCAATCATCAATCCCTTCTCATATGCCTGTAAGAATCAACAAAAACAAAATGAAACCAGCCCAAAATGTGGTAAAAACTTGCGAAATAGAACTTGAAAAATTAACACAAAGATTGCCTCAATGATATGCATTAACAAGAAGACTGACAGCATTAATACTGCTTTTAACAACACAGATTACCTCTATTATCAAAGATTTGGGATCTATCTCACGTGCCCTTAGTACTTGGTTCCTTCCAATTGTCAGTTTCCCAAGCCAACTACCTAAATTCTTTAGCAAAGAGCGCTCTTCTGAACTTGATTTTATGAGTTCTGATCCTAAAAGAACCTGCAATTGGACACATAACCATCATATTAAAGGCAATTCTCACTCAATTTCTATAAATAAATAAATAAAAAGCACTTAGCTGCATTGAAAGGAGGGAGGGAGTTTATCATCCAAACCTTGCAATTTTCATAGGTTGCTTGAACTATTTCCTTGTTCAAAGCCTTTGAACCAACTTTATCAAGGAACTTCAAGTACAAGTCATGGAAATTGGGCTCAATGCTTGCTCTATAACAAAATAAATCAGTAGATGTTTCAAGCACAATATAAGACTTATTTTCTAATAATTTAGACACAAATCTGGATTCAGGAATACAGAAACAAATACACACCAAAGATGGAGCAAATTTCTGACCTTTTCATAACCATATATTGGGCAAACCAGGGATAGTATTGCTCCTTCATGACATCAGTGAACTCTTTTGCCTTAGCTTCAATGTTTGCCACTGAAATGTTATTGATAATGAATGATATCTTGTCCTGTACCTCTGATGCTGGCGCCTGTAACCAAGAGTGGAAATAGGATTGTTTTATAACAAACCAAACTAGCAAGAGAGGAAACAATGCAAAACAGTAATCACATGGTTTTAGATTGTTTGATCAATTATCAAAACCCAATATCAGAAATAGAATCTTCTAGGTGGATAAGGCAGCCTGCGAACCCCACAGTTGAACTGGATATCTGACTATTTATGTAGTCTGATGTTCAAAATTGTCAATTCCTAGATATCATAAAAGTTGTTTGAAGACATGACATATCTCGAATTCAAGATTTGAACTATCTACAGACTTCACGCAGACCGAAACCTATATACATGTCAGCAAAAAAGACAAACCATGGTACCTTAAACCATGCAACGTGTAACCCTCACAAATAAGCTGCAGTCACATAAGCCCAACACACAATAACAGGGAAGACCATACCTCTATGGGTGTTTCTCTCCTTTCAGCAGCTGCTACAAGTGTTTCAATGTTCAATGCAGAGCCAAATCCTGCAATAGACAATCAAATCAAGATTTGCAGGACAAACAAACCATCATTAATAATTGAAGGGAATCAGTTTTATGCAGTAGACAGCAATTTTACGGGTAGATGTAGCTCCTCTCGAAGGACGGACAAAACCAGGGGAAGAAGATAACATAGAAGTTCCAGTAACAGCACTCTGCAAATTAAAAACGGATGGAGTTAGGGTCATGAAATTTAATTTGCACTACATTCGAAACACTTAGCAGCCAAAAACATACTTTCTGAGCACTGGAAGCATCAACAGCAACAGCAGAAGACTGACCACCAGATACAAGTGATTTAGTATCAGTGGACGATGCTACAGGCAGTTTGTAGCGATCTTCAAGAGGGATTTCAAATCTCTGCTGAAGATGCAATGAAGAGGAAAGTTGCTGTCCAGGATGTGAGACGTTAACACCATTGAACTGCAATAATAGCCCAAAAGAGTTAAGATGATTGCTCATTGACAATAGAATTGAGAAAAGGCCATGACCAAAGAAATATTTATAAGAAGAAAATGAGAACCAAATTTGGATCAGTTCCGTCAATTTCAACAAATCCAGGAAAAAGTTAGACAGCACAAAGGATTCCAGCTAAGTAGCAAATCATAAAACTGTTAAAAAATAGTATTCAATTTATATTGAACTATAAACTTAAAATGACCATAATAGATATTGTTCTCACCTCAGGATTACCCAAGGTAACTTGAGACATACCATGGGTTTGAGAAGCTGTGCTACTAGTGCTACTGCTTCCATCAGACTCCAAATGACCAGACGAAATCCTGGCAAGTTCCCGTTCAATGAAAGCAACAAGATCCGCGTGAGTACTACGCAGATGAGAGATTAGTAATATATGGTTGCAATATTGTGGCCACTCAATTAGACGGTCGACAAATTGATCCAAAGCCTTGGTTCCGAACACAAACATCTGTGCATGCAACAAAGTCACCCAAAATAAGGCATAAAAGAAAAAACAAGGAAAGTCACTCAATAATAGACAATACGGACTTTGGAATCAGGAGGTTTGCGAAGGGCATCCAAAACACCACGTAAGGCAATCCCAAGAGTAAGATGGGTAACAAGCTGGTGCTTAATAACAGAACCTGAAATAGTTGACAATGACAACAACAGAAACCTGCTAGAGTTACAAACCTGTTCACAAAACAATATATTCTACAAAATCATGTTCTAAATAAGCAAATGCCAGTATTATTTATCTATTCCCAATCACAGCCAGAAGGTCTTTGATAGTTCCACATTATTCAGCCAAAAGTTAAGATCATCATTTTAACCAGAAAACAGGATTGTAGCCCAGTACCAGAATGGGAACTCACCAAATAGAATGGCAGCTATTTTAAGTTGCCGTTCAGGATACTTTGGAAAGAACCGGTATTCCTCAAATAAATTGCCTATCATGCACTCAAATATTGCGTGTTCCCTGCCATTCATTTCAACATATCGTTAACTATTACTAGTACACACAGACAAAAGATGGTCAGAAAAGGGTGACATAATCTCTGAAGCATCCTAGAATCCCAACTAACGTAGAGCACATAAAAACTAGAACCCCAGGTCACTAGCTTAGTAATATGTGAAAACAATGCTCTGAGAGGCTTTAGTCCTGTCTTAATAATCTCAGAACACAGTGAAGTAGGTGTATCAGATGAAATAAGCTGAAAGAGAACAAAAACTAAAGAAGAACTACGGGTTTAATAAATACAGCCATACCTATTTACGGATGATTCCTTAAACCGAGCAAGCATCTGAACCATTGATTCAATAGGTAACTGGCCCGAAAACATTTGATGAAAATAAGAGTTTGCTTCTGCCTCAACATCATCTGAATGTCCATCAGGGGCAGATGAATCATCCGAACCACCATTTTGCATCCTTGGATTGGCACCCGTAATTGTCACATGCAGTCTCTCCAGTTCCTCAGAAAGCTCAGTAGAAATAATTAAGCCAGTGTGAGCACCAAGGACCTGATGAAAATATAGAACAAGAGCACCCTCATGGTTCACATGCTAAATGCAGTGAGAAATGGAAAAAGAACTAAGTGTCAGGAAAACAAAAAAAGAACCTTGAAGAAGGTAGAGCTACACTCAGAGTAAAGCTCCACAATGGCACCCGCTTGATGAAAAGTTTTGCCAGAAAAATCTCGTGATCCTGCATGTCGGATTTCCTTTAAAAACTTGAGACACTCCTGAAATATTGCACAGATGTCATCAAGGGAACTTTAAACACAAGTCTAATAAGATCTTAAAAGCACAGGTCTAATAAAATCTTAGAATCTTAACCACAATATTAAAACAGGTCTAATAAAAGTTTAAATTTTTTAATTTTGAAGTTACTAGATCCCACACAATCAAGGTGGAAGAAAGATCAACTAATACGTACCTCAAAGAAATAATCCTTGTATGTAATTAGATTATTAGTCAGCCACTTATCAAGGTCTAAAACTTGTTTTCGTGAAGCAATGGCAGCCAGCCTGATTGCAAAAGGACAAGGAATTGCATCCAGCACTGACAGAAAAATCTGCAAGATCAACAAGATACACATAGATTCAATACATTGGAAATTTCAATGAACAAAGAAGCCAGAGAGTTTAAAGACCCAGAATTAGTTTAGTAATGCAACAAAGTTTCAATAAATACAGAGAGGACCGTCAAAAGTTGGAATTGCACCAGTGCCATATCAATAGTAGAGCATCAAATTGTTCTACAATAGATGTTTGACATACCTTTAGTTCTTCACATAAATCCAGTATTACGATCAAGTTGTCTGGATCAGTGTTGTATGTATCAACAAATCCACGTAAAACCAAATTAGGATTCACATGCCAGAGGTAAAGGATCATGCTGCTACCAGAAGTACTTCGAACTAGCACAGGGAAAACTGTTGAACACACTTTGTTTTGAAGAAGATTATAGGCAGTCTGCAAAGTGAGGAGCAAAATTATCACCTAAAAAGCATGGAATATAAAAATATATGAATTCTCCAACTGCTGATGAAAAAAAGTACATTGACATGTGATAGCCCAAGAAGCAAAATTTCCGGACAGTGTCTAAGAGGATAATCCAGCATGGACTGAACTGAGGTAGCATAACCCCTTTCACCCAGTTGACAAAGCACATCCAAAAGGTCGAGACACAACCACGCCTGATTTGTCTGTCCTACTTGAAGCTTATGCCCATGAAGGGCATCAACATATGCCTGAAACAATTAGTAACATATAGATTCATAGCTCAGTAGATACTCCTGAAATAAAAAGCTCAACCCGAACTATGTGAACAAGATCAAGCAAAGCCCTTGTAAAGGGGGATAGCCAATCCAATTGTTATATAATAGCAGGAGTTGGCTCACAACAAACAGACATAAACCTTCGAAAAGATACATAGAATACATAAAAGAATAGAAAATGGAAGTTATGAGAAGCTAACTAGTTACAACCAAAGAATAAGATGAGAAAAGAAAAAGAGGTGCATAACCAATCTAATTGTCCAGGAGTAGGCTCACAACAAAAAGACATAAACCTTGGAAAAGATGCATAGAATACATAGAAGAATAGAAAATAGTAGTTATGAAAAGCCAACTAGTTACAACCAAAGAATAAAATGAGAAAGGAAAAAGAGGTGCACACCAGCTGCCTTCCAGAATATGCAAAAGTAAACAATTCAGGTGGTGCTGATACAGCATGCTTAAGAAAGGATAATTGCCCCTCAATATTCTTCCACACATTCCCACAGATAGCATGGAGAGGGAATGGATCCTACACAAGTTAACTTAAAATTAAAAACCACAGCAGGGAGAAAACATTTTAAACATAAACCCAACAGTAGAAACATATCCAGCAGATTGTAATTTTGAACCATAAAAATTTTATACCTGGCATGCACATTTGTATACAGACATGAAAAAGTGAAACACATCTTCATTAGGAATGTAAAATCCCTCATGATCCAAGTTCTCAATGACTTGTACCCAGTTGGCAGAAGGAGCCTACAGAAGAGCACAACCTTCACAACCCTGGAATTCCATAATCAATGTGTATAAAAAAAAAAGTAACAAGAGAAAAACTCACCAGCTCCTTGATTGTTTTTACGATAATCTCAACGTTCCAGGAGCTTAACAATGGAATATCAGTCGAAACGCTACAACCAAGAGCCAAAAGTAACGAAGAAAAAGTGCCATGATTGTCCTCAAGACCAGAATGACTTCGGGCAATTGTTACAAGTATCTTTGAGATCGTAATCTCAGTTAGAGGTTGAAAAAGAGACAGAATCTCTTTGCAATGAGCAGCATCAAATGTGCATCCATAACCTAATTCTTTGACAACATCTCCCATGCTCATCTCCTTCTGTATATCTGCTAGAAGTTCATCAAATTCACTTTCTTTGGTTTCATGGAAAAGATCCATGTTCCTGCACCAGGGAAAGCTAATAAATAACATATTCCAGGTATGTAGTGTATATAAAAAATTGCCAAAGGCTGACAAATGAAAGATAACTACAAGGAGCACGAGAAAGGACCTCAAAAAGTTTGTCTGATGCAATTCTTCAGGCAGTAATGGAGTCAAAACAAATGGCATAACATCTTCTGAATGAATTAGGGATACCATCTGCATAAACCGGTCCACATAATTGGACAAGGCCGCGGACTGCTGGAGGAACAAAACAATGCCCTGAATTTGCTCTGCAGATTTTACTGAAACAGGATGGGTGCACAATTCCTCCACATGAGCCATGCAAAATCTCTTCCCTGCGAAGCAGCAAAAAAGCTTGAAGAAGGGATTAGAAAACATAAACCAAGAAAGATAACATCACACAAAAAACCATATCACATTAAAACTAAAACTGCTCACCGCACATCCGGGTTTCAATGTTCTCAGAATCTGATAGTGCAAGACCAATGCCAATTTTTTCAAGCATCGATAACCGCAAAACATTTGACAATTTTTCTAGGAACCCTTCGTTGATCTCCAAGAATCTCAGTGATTGAGAAAACACTGTGCCGAAATTTGGTTTTTCCAGCAGATACTTGAAAATTGACAAGAGAACCAGCTCCACTTGCATGTGTTTAACGTCTGACTTTGCGGAAAGTAGACTTTCCAAGCAAGCTTGAAGAGTGAGAACGCTGCCCTCAATTCCATGATCAATAAACTGACAAAATTAACACAACTACTCAATCAGTAAGCCCAACAAAACCTTATACAGACCCACTAAAACGCTAACTCGGAGAATTATGGAACTGACTAATTTTTGCAAATGATAAGAATTTATAGAGTAAACGCATGAGTTCAGTTTCTCTATCACACGTTCTATTTCCCTCAATAACACGCCCAAACCAAAACAAACTAAATAAAGAGTAAAATCACGAAAATCAACAAAAGAAAAAAGAATATCATCTTCGACCTAACCCAATTTCTTTTAACCCAAAATAACAAGAAAATAATCCACCTTTAAACCAAAACTAAAGTAAATGTCTGACAAATTTAGGGTTCTAGCGAGTTGACGATCAATGCACCAATTGAAGAAAAAGAAAATGAAATCTAGAAGAACCTCGCAGAGCTCTTGGAAAATGGAATCAGAGTTGGCTTCGTTCAAGCTCTGAATCAAGAACCGAATCTGAGCCGGGAGCGTCGACGATAAATTAATCACCATGATGAGAGAAACTGACAGGCTAGGGTTCTTCGGAAAGCAGTGTTGCCTTGGGAAGTGAGATTTGGGAATTTAAGAACACTCAAGAGTCGCCGATGGAGGACGATAGTCAAAATCAAGAAATGCTTATCTTAGAGCAGAACAGATGTTGCGTGAAAGTTACGCGTTCAATTATCCGCGGTCATTTTATATTGTAATTGTCTGTGTCGGTTATTTCAGGTTAAATTTATCTAGGGGCACTTAGGTCATAAAGGTAACAAGAACGATAATAGAAATAGAAATAAATATAGTAAATAAGGAGAATGGACATAATCTTTATAATTATGATGGTTAGTTAAGACAAATGAATGATTACCATTATTATTAATGTTGGTTGGTTTGTTAAAAATGTTAAGAAATAAAAAATTGTTAAATTTTTATTTTATATAAAATTTTAAATATATTTTAAATAATTATTTTTAATTTATGCACCCTAATTATAATAATAAAATTATTTAAAATCAAGTTTGCGATTTTTCCTTTTCGATAGCTTTTGAAGAAAAAATACTCTAGTATTGTTTTGCATCAACATATTATTAGTTACATAATATCTTCAAAATATAGATTAATCGTCCAAAATATTGTGTAATTTATCGACACAATCATAATATCTACCATTTCATTTTACAGGAAAATTAAGTAACATACTTTAATATAATTTACTTTCATCTGATAATACAAATGATGTTATATTTTAAGTAATTAATGAACAATATTTTAATTAATTACATTTTAATTAACTAATTAATTAATTAATTATATTTAAATTAGATACACCTTAATTATATTTTAATTAACATTTTAATTAATTAGATTTTAATTAATTATTTATTTTAATTATTTATTTATTTTAACTAATTAATTATATTTTAATTAACTAATTTGACTTTAATTATTTATTTATTTTAATTAATTAATTAATTATATTTTACGTTGATTAATTATTTTAATTAATTAATTAATTAGATTTTATCCTAATTAATTAAATTTTTTGTAATTAATTAAAATATATTTAATTTATTATAATATCTTAATTAATT
>JANZLC010000009.1:24279308-24303078 GCA_026413385.1 Erythroxylum gracilipes
ATTAGATTTTAATTAATCATGTAATTAATTATATTTTAATTAACTAATTAGATTTTAATTATACTTTAATTAATTATTTATATTTTATATTTTGTAATTATTTTAATTAATTAGTTATATTTTGTAATTATTTTAATTAATTAATTAATTATCTTTTATCTTAATTAATTAAAGTTATTAATAAATTATATTTTATATTTTAATTAACTACATTTTAATTATATTTAATTAAAAATTAAAAAAATTAGTGTTGGGAGGAATATAGACCATTAACTAAAACTTGGGTATGAAAAAACTATTCAATCAATCTTAATAACCATCCAACCATTACCATTCATTTCATTCCTATTAATTAATTCTCATATCTCTTAACCAAGCACCCCTTAATTTAATAAGAAACGCTACGATTTAAATTTCAAATGTTTGTTCACCGCGGTAAATTGAAATAAAGAAGACAATATAAGAATTCGTACCAATATATAGACATAGAGTTACTATAGAAAAAACTTGTACGAATTTTTATATTGTTGAACTCATAATTATTATTTTAAAAAAATGAAAATTATTTACAAGGATAACAATAGGCTAACCTATAGGTAGTTTAATTAAATTTTTTAATATTTTTTAATTAAGTTCGGGTTTAATTTATCTAGGTCTAGACCTACTCAAGATTTAACTCTTTTAAAAAAATAATATTGTTTTTCTTTAAAAAGTTAGGTCTCGATCTAATTTGGGCCTAATTTAACTCAAAAATTGAGTCATTAAAAGCATGTAAATTTAGGTTCATAGTCAACTCATTGTATCCCTAGTTATTTAGATCCATAATAATAAAATTCTTAATAAATTAAGTTTCAAAGTAATTAACAGAATAACGAATTAATAAATATTTAATAATATTCAAACCTTAATACTTATTACAAATTCTTGATAAGTAAGTTTAGAGAAAAAGTTCATATATGAACCAATTTTAATAGATAAATCATATTTAATCAAATATAAAATTATACTCAAATTTGAATTTAAATATAATAGAAAATTGAATGATATCAAAATATAAACTTGAACCGGATTTAAGCTTGAAACACGTTCCAATGTCTCAGTTAAGTTTTAATTTTAATTGAATGCTTAAAATAATTATATTCATTGTCTTGTAGATTTATAAGAGAGATCATACAATATTTTTTTTAATAAATAACTAATTAAGTCAGTAATAAAATTATTTTAAAAATAAAACAATAAAATTTTCTTATAAATTACAATAAATAATAACTAAATCAAAATAAGTAAAATTGTCTTAATAAAATAATAAAAATGGACTTCCTATTATTCGAATGTGCTCCTAAAATATAAATTAATTATTATGTATATAATAAAATATATTAAAATAATTAATTTAAATTTAATTTTGAAAATTTATATAATTTTACAATATCAACAAAAAATATACTCCCTTCGATTCATAATAAGTGTCGTTTTAGAAAACTGCACACTTATTAAGAAAGTTATTGAAATATCTGATATACCCTTATTAATTACGTGTTAAGTGCCTTGAAAATATAATTTGTGTAATATGTGTAATTAAGATGTGAGAGAAATTAAAAGGTACTTTTAGAAGTAAAATTATAAATATGCATAAAAAGTCACAAAAGACACTTATTTTGAATAATTAAAATCCCTCTAAAACGACACTTATTATGAATCGGACGGAGTATAAATTAATTATATTACAAATACAGTTTCTTTTATTATTAGTTCCATTGACGTGGAGTTTCATATAAATTAAGCCAATCTATATTATTGTACACGTGTAAAGTTTAATAAATTAATAATTATATAAATTAGTTAGATTCAATTTATAATAATTTATCACAATAAGATTAGTGATAAAAGTTGATTATAAATTACATTTACAATAAATTAAATATTGTTAATATTACAAATTAATTGTAATTTAAATTTAAAATAAAGTTTAGCCGATACTTCTAATGGTTAAAATAGTGTAAAGTAATATATTGAAGTGTGATTTGTAGGAATTCTTCTCCGTAGTAAATAGAAAAGATGATAGGAGAATAATAAATTAAATTACCGCGGTAAATTTTGCAACACATGAGATGGGTAACTTTGATGGAATGAAAAGAACCCGATTAAGCCGGTTTGGGTTTTAGGGGTCCGGAATAGACAAACAAACAAAATACTCGGTTGAACTCCAGGAGTTAGAAAATCGACGTTTTTAATGGCGACGGCATCAGAACAACCACCGGAGGAGAAGCGAAGCCCACCGTCGCCAATCGGCGACGTAGCTTGGACGATAAAGTCAAAAACCTAGAAGAATTCACTCCCTGGACCGACGATGCAGTTGAACAAGCTCTCGTCTACCAAAAGACAATTGAAGAGACAATCGATGCCGCCACTAAAGCCTTCAGATCTCGCTTATCGGAAATACGGTCCACTTCTTCCGCTCACTTGCAGCAAACACTCGTAAGTTGTGATTTTCAATGCATATTCAAAATTTTCACGCGTTGTCTGGTCCATTGATGTTGTAATTGCTATGATTGATTCATTCAGGCTTCTCTGGAAGAAGTTAAAGCTCAGTTTGGTGTTTACGAGGGCATGTTGTTTGGGAATATTAAAGGTTTAACTTTTAGGACATTTGACTTGCTTCTGGATTTAACTGTGATGCAATTCTTAGCTTTCGGACCTTTTTGATGCAGATGGTGTCAACATTGCAGCAGCACATCCATTAACTACAAGCGGGATTGGCATTGGATTGGGACTTGTTGCTCTTAAGAGTATGTTCATAGATATTACGAATGCTAGTTGATATGAAGTTCTTTCGCTTTGATTTTTCAGGAAAATGCAAGTTAACCTGTCTGGCATTTGAATGTGTCAAGACTCATATGAACTCTAGAACGTGTATCAGGCAGCATATGTTGATAATTCTCTAATAGCTAAAAATAAAGAGACAGTAACAGTTTTTACTTGAAATGCAGGGCCAAGGCGTTTTCTGTATTACAGTTCAAAGCGGCTTTTTTTAAGTGAAGAGGTATACATAGATACTCTCTTCTTCTACTAATCATGAATGAATTGGTCATGAGAAATAATTAAATGTCTATGACAGGGATTTAAGAACAAACCATGTTAGGATCTTGTTTTATTTTACACACTAATTGCACCTTGTGGTGCAAATACAGTTCCAAATGCCTTTAAGTGATGGGATTTCAGGTGCTTATTTTGTAATTTGTTTCAGGATTGTATCTGCAAAAGAGTTTGATCCAGATGTTGGATGTAATCAATGATGTTTGGTGATTATAACTTGATAAAATATCCTTGTTAAAGTTTTAAGCAATCATTATGGATTCATCACGCATGCATCTTTAGAATTAATCACTGTTGAACATTGTTTCCTTCTGCAGTCTATGCTTTCTCAAGCTGATGCTAAAGTGAAGGAATTGCGACAGTCAATCAGCTTCTTGAAGGTTGAAAGTGAGAAACTGGAGGTAGTCTTCCCTCTTTTTTGTTTTGTTATTTGACATGTTCCTAAGAAAGTTTTTCATCTTGTCTACGACCTCTTTTTATTTTCAGTGCAATCTAATATAAGAAAAGTACCAAGTCTGTCCTTACATCAGAGTATTTGTTTTTTTTTTTCAACCAAGCATTTCTTTGGATGCAATCACTAATATGCCACGTTGTTTTTCCAGAGGAGGGCGTCTGCAGCAGAAGAAGAGTTGATTCGTGGAAGGACAAAACTCAGGTTTGTCTTGGAACAGTGGATATTTTAATGTCTATTACGTACTTTTGGGCTGATTTTTAGTTTTCAAACTTTTTCTCTCTTTTCCCTTAACAGACAAGCTGGGAAGCAGATCCAAGGTGTAATCCGATCAGCTTATAAGATTGAAAGACAAGCAGCAGGTATAGATCCTTTTTAAGTTTCATATTTTTGTCATATCAAACAACTTATGCTTGCTAAATGGAACAACAATCAATATTGGAGTTGGATATTCACCAAAAATAAGAGTATGCTTTTGGATGATGGCGTATTTTTGTCTTCAACAGTAGACATATCTCCCAAAAAAAATAATTTTCTATTGTGACAGGTTTAAAGGATGTACTTAGGGAACTTCCCAGCAGAGAAGCATCTAGATTCCGTACACAAGTATGTGTTTCTATGTCTCAAGATTTTTGCGTCTGTTTTTCGAGCTTCATAGTATCAATTTATTTCTCAAAATTGAAACTGGAGTTCTATGAATTATGTTAAATCTTCACAATCATCTCCTTTCTTCATGAAGTGCTTGAATTTATAGAGTTTAATGCCATTCTAATGAGCACTTTTTCCATGCTGGTGCGATATGATTTGGCTGGCAGGTTTCAAACCTTGCTTCTGAGGCAAAGCAAGAAAAGAACGCTTTAATCAAGGAAGTTAACAAAATCAGCAACTATGGGATCTCCGTCTGAGAATGCTAGTTGCTTACAGTTCCGCATGCAACATGCAAGAGAATGAAGGCTTCTGGTCTTGGAAGTTCCCAGTTTAGAATTTTTGCATTTAGAAACAACTCCAGATTGTCCTATTGTTCAAGAGTTCTCATTTTCCATACTCTGCTAGTTTATACCATTGGGTCATCATTAGTCGGGAATTGTTTATTGGCATTCCACTCGAAATATTATTCAGGCTCGAATTTTTGCTGTTGACTTCGACCGGTTTTAGTAGACCAGTCCTGAAATCCAGAAAATCCTGAAGCCCGACAGATTTTGGGTTAGAGCCTAAACCAGAAGGCCAGCAGCCTGATTGGGTTCAGATCCAAGCTTTTGATCAGACTTGAACTTTTTAAAGCAATTCAGGCTTTACTTGAGCCTTATAAGGCCCAACCCTGGTCTGTTGCTCATGTATAATCATTGCCTCTGTGAATAAAGTGGCTTTCTGTGGCTAGCTCGATATTTGTCTAATGACTGGGAACTTTCTAAAACAATTCGGGCTTGGGCCAAGCGTTATAGATCTCAAGCCCGATCTTTTGCTTGAGCATACATCATAAAGCGGGCTTGAAGGTCAATTGGCCTGTAACTTTCAGATCCGTATTTGACTGGTGTTTGGGAAGTTGGCCATGCTTTTACCGTGGAACGTCACTCTCGATTCATGAATTTTACTCCCTAAGACCTCTCTCTTTCAACATTGAAATGAGTTCAGAAGAGAACATAAGAACTGAATAGGGGACGTCACTGGTAGTTGAAGCTTTAAAAGCGGACAAAGAAGAAGAATTTTTTAATAACCAGCAGTTAAAATTCTTTTTTATCTATTTTCCTCTTTTTAATTTTTACCACCTTCCCTTTCAAAATGAGCAAACAAATTAAAAACCAATGGTAAAAATCTAGATTGAGTGATTTCCTTTTTCAACACACCGTTGACATATCAAATCAAACGCTTGACATCACGACAGGTCAGCAAACGTGGAAATTTTGATGGTGGTAAACGCGTTGTGATTCTTCTTGCCGTTGCTGCCTCAACATTTCCTTCTGTCTCCGGAGCTCCATCACCTTTCGGTGCGAGTTGGAGTGCTGAGTCAGCACAAACGTCGGGCTCGCAGCGGGTCGGTATTCGGGCACCAGCCGACCCGACTTGAACCTCACACCGCAAGCGTTGCATAGGGTTTTGGGCCCCTGTGGGCCCGTCCGCCACTGTGGAGTCTTCTCTGAAGCGCAGTGCGTACACCGGCGCACTCCTCCCTCCGCCGTAGGAGACGGAGCTCGCTTCGTTTCCTTCTTCGGTTTGGACTTCGCCCACGTAGCAGCGGCAGCGTCGGTTGTTGCCGAGCGTTTGCTTCGAGTTCCCGAAGCGAACGACGAGTCGGAGAGGACGTTGAAGGTGGCGGCGAGTGGATTTGGAGGAAAGTCGTTGAAGGAGTCATCTACAAATCGCGACAGCCACTCCAGCTCCGCCACGTCATCACTCTACAAAAACACACCAAACCCCCGGAAAAAAAAACAACTGTTTCATTAAACATAAACAAAATTCGAAAAACGAAAGAAGAACATAACTCACTGTGAGACATACAGGAACGCAAAGGTGGTCGGTGAAGTTAGTAGTGGAGATAAGGGGATTGATGGAGGAGAAGTTGTGAACGGAGGGAACGTCCGTCGGAGGTAGCTTGTGGTGATGGTGGTGGTGGTGGTCGGAGGAGGAGGAGGAGGATAGGCCGTCGTCGTTGGAGAAGTCAAGGAGGTCATCAATTGGGAAGTAATCAGTGGTGGAGTAATCACACACGTCCATTTGTTCTTAGCTCTGTCTCTGTGCACTGAAAAGCGAAGATAGAGTTATAGAGAGACAAAATGGGGTTGAAGAGAAGAAGGGTTCTGATATAATATTAATGGCAGGTGGTGGAAGAGATAGATAGAAAGCGAGGTAGGGAGCAGAGGAACGTGCAGGGAGTGTGTAAGTGAGCGAGCATGCAGTTAAAAGATACATTTCTCTCGCTGTAGTCCTAGACCACCATGTGAATTTTATTTTATATCCATGTAATTATTTTTAAATTCATATTTATGAATAAAATAATATTTTAATTATATAATTATATTTAAAAAGACGAGCTAAATTAGAAAAAGGCTGCGTCCGAATTATATGATTAGGTGATAATTATAGTCTAATTCATTTGTATACTTCAAAAGATGTCGGCAGAAGAGTTTATTACACAATATGATCGCGCGAAACGAAAGACGAAAAGCTTGACGAGAACAGTAATTACGTCAAACACTGGGATTAAAAGTTAAAGAAGGAGAACACGTGGCAGTTGACGGAGTGTGCGGGGACCAGACCGAACCCCTCTTTTTTTCACTTTGCATAATTTTACGCCGCCTGCGACTCTACGGGCTTCGAAAAGAGAGGAAACGAAAACTCGTAACGGAAGCAACTAAAAAAGGAAAGAGATAAGGGAAACGGAGGGGTTGCGCCGTTACGTTCGTTTCCCGCTTTACGTAAAATTAAGTTTATCTAGACAACTGGCTCCAGCTGGACACCGTCTTTTTCTTACCTTATCTCTCTCTATCCACATCTTTCTCTTTCTTGAGCCCACTATATCTATCGGTTCATCTCATTTATTTCAGGGATAAAAGATATATAATTGAAGTATTTTTATTTTGTGATTTTATGTTATATTTTAATTAAAAATAATGATAAAACATGCAATATAAATATTATATATAAACTAATTAATATAAATATACAATAATTTAATCAAATTTTGTTTAAATTAATATTTTATCTAATTATTTTAGATTATTAATTCCAATTTAATTGACTTAATTCAAGTCAATTTAATAATTAACTTAAATTATAATGATATTTATATTGTATATATTATTTTTCAACTATATATGAGTATATCGAAACAACCTCTTTATAATGTAACAGTAAAACTATGTAATATTGTATCTCTCCAAATTTCGCATTTTACCTAAACTCTCCCTTAATTTTGATGTTTTTATTGTATATATTTTATTACTGTTTCTTTTAGTTTATCCAAACAGTCTCTTTATTAAATAAAGATAAAGTTGTATATTATTGAAGCTCTTCAGATCTCACGTAGATTTTAACATATTGTTGATAAGGTTGCATATTATCGGAACCTTACAGATCTCGCGTGGATTTTAACATGTTATTAACTTATTATTGACGATGGTTATGATATTTTATTATTATTATTTAATTTAATTATAAAAAAGTTGTTTAAATAAAATAAAATTTGAAAATATTTTTTAAAAACATTATTTTAAAAAAAGACAACCCAAATCCCATTTTTAAATAAATTATAGAAAAAGTTGGTTTTTATTTTTATATTTCTAAAAATTTCAGAATACAGTAGTAAAGACAGGCACGTGTGGACCAGAAGGGGGTGGTTGTGAGATTGAATTTGTACAAAGGAACGAAGTGGATGCACAGGGCCACAGGAAGATGAATCCATAGCATGTATTATTTATGATTCATTGATCATGCATGAGACTTCTCCAGAACGTACTGACCGTACGGTGCTGTCTTTCTTTTAGAAGTACGATTGCTTTTACCCTTAATTGGTTTTGATTGATTTGATATGAGAAGGACGCGTTCTTTTGATTGCGAGTTAAGCCTCAGATTCCATTCCGTGTGCGCGCACGTTAAATCGTCGGTTACGGTATTTCAATCTTATTATATTAAATTATATCTACGTATTTATATAATTTACATAAATATATGAATAATGTAATATGCAGTATAGATTTTATTACGTACTCAGGATTATACATGAAAGGATTAAAAACGAAAGTAATACGGAATGCCTGATTTTGATTCCATCTCTAATTCTGATGTTGTTTCTGAGCTACAAACGATCATAAATTTCCTAGGACTTTTATAAAAAGTGTTTACTGACATGTGGTTTAGGATTTTCTACAGTTTTTTCAATACGTAAACTCTCTTAATGAGTTAGAGAATCCTTATGCTTACGATTGATATGGGTAACTGCAGGAGACCTTAACCTTTATATATATAGCTTCCGTATTAGGCTTCCTCATCACAAGACAAATATGGATCTGGTTTATACTAATTAGGATCTATTTTCTACCCAAACTTTGACCTATTTATTTAAATCATTTATTGGTCACTTTATTATCTTTATCTGAATCAAATTATGTAATTTAATTGATAATTTATTGAAAAAGCAAAAAATACGATTAATAGTCGTCCAACTTTAAAAGAAGAACAAAAATATCTAATAAATAAGATTTAATATAATATGATAATAAGGTCATAATCGAAATAGAAAATATATTCTTATAGGTGTGGGTCTCCTTTCTCATTTACGATCCGAAAACAAATTTCATTCCTTCTGTTGCTAATAACCAAAAAATGGAAATTCATTGGAACTATTCAAATCTAAAAAATTTAAATTATTAAATTTATTTATTTTAATAATCTTATTTTTTTTAAGAGCTGTAATTTTATTATTATAAATTAATAAATTGGCTAAAATTTTTAAATGAATAAATTTTTATTTAATAAATTCTAATTAAATTCTAATATCTTCAATACACAAAAATATTTTTTATTTATTAATATTTTAAGATATTCGGTTTCATATATACTAACTTTATAATAATTTAATATTAATTTAAATTTTAAATATTTTATTTTATAAGTTTAATTTTCCATCTATTTTTTAAAACGTTAGGTGTGGCGTTTTTGGCTCAAACCAATAGATCTCCATCTATAGACCTCTTGAAAGTCTCTAGCCTCTGAATGTACGATTTAGTTAGTGGAATAAGCTATTTTTAAGACTCCTTTAATTTTAGAAATTACAAATTCAAAATAAAGTTAAGGATAAACCAAGGATTTATAGAGATAGTCGAGTTAGTAGAATAGAAGGGCATGAGGTTAAAAGGTTCTGTGTTTGATTCTTCCTATTTACACTTCTTCGATCAAACTTGTCGTACAGGACTTATTTAGCGCAAGAAATAGAATACCTGGTTAGTGTAATTTGCAGGCTATTGCGTCAATTCAATAGTTTACCTATTTTTAAGACTCCTTTAATTTTAGAAATTACAAATTCAAAATAAAGTTAAGGATAAACCAAGATTCATTATTTTAAAAATAATACTTAGTCATAAATAAGAACACATTAAAATATTAATGTCAGTTACAAGCAAAATTAAATAATTTATTTATATCACTCTTTATACTACCAAATAAATAAATACCTAAATATACTATACTTTGACTCAAATTCCATAATATTATAATTGCAATTTGTTATTATACTTCATAGAAATTATATCATATTATCTATTATTGCATCATTTATACTGGGTGTTATTGCTGTTGTATCTATTATTGCATCCGTATAATTTATTAGGCATAAATCTCCCTGTTTAAAAAATTTTAAAATTGTCTCATATTGAAATTTTTTAAATATATTTTGATTAAAAATTGTAATAAAATATACACAATATAAATATTATATTCAGAATATTGGATGACAATATAATTTAGCTCAACTCTTAAATTCGATTTAAATCAATTAAATGACTTAAATTAATAATTTATTATAAATATCTTAAATTATTTATTTAAGTTGTATTTAATAATTCAATTCATATTTTTATCACAAGTATTTTACCATTATTTTTAATTAAAATGTTGAGATAAATAATTTTTTAGAAATTTTTTAATCTAAAATTTAAGTACTTTACCTTTTTTATTTAACCAACTCAAAGTGTAATAGGTACACTTAATAAATAAACGGTTTAAAGTCAAACGGTTTAGTGTGGAAGGTGATAAATAATTGTATCATCCATAGTTGTAAAGGGTCTTTTAGCATTGGTAGGAGAGACGTTGAATGGCGTGATGATCCCAAAGTCAAGGCAGCGCACGTGGATGATCATGTGCATAACATAACTTTATTAAACAAGCGTTGAACCAGGAGAGTGAGAAAGATAAGTTAACTAGAAACACCATTTTTGGCATAAAGGATCTGGTGATACGATCAGTGTTTTAAAATTCGTATTAGATATTAAATAGGAGGTTTTATTAATCACTAATTTGATCAGTTCCACCGATTTAATTGGTATCAGACATTAAATTAGAGGCTTTACTAATTATTGGTTTGATCAGTTCGACCGGTTCAACCACTGATCGAATCAGTATGATGTCATAATTATGTAATAATTATATTTAATTATATATAATATTAAAAAATACAAAATATATCAAATAAAAAAAAAATAAAAAAAATTATTGAATCAGTAGTCAGATCAATCGAATCGGACCGGTTTTACTAGTCAATTGACCGATTTTAACCGATTCTCATTAATTTAATTGAGAATCGGTTTTGAAGAATGAACCAAACCGAATAATCGACTGGTCACTAATTGAACCGATCGAACTGACCGGTCCGATCCAATTTTCAAAATACCAGCTACGATAGTGAGAGGACAAAAGTATTTTGATCTTTAGTTCAACATACCGCTTTAGAAAGTAGCACATGAATGAACTCGATGTGTAATATTCAGTAATTAGTGTAAGAACACCATTATGTGGTTTTTGCAAGTTGTACTTATATCATAAATCTTATAATATAATAATAATTATTATTGTTATTGTCATTTTAAGGTAAAAGATATAAATCTCCTATATAATTTAAGAAAATATTATAGTTTTTTATAATTAAAATTTTTAAAAAAAAACCCTTCTAGTTTTATTTTTTAATTCATTATCTTAAATATTGGATTAAAAATAAAAAATACATACAACGTGAATATTATATTTGAACTAATCAAATATTACTAATACAATAACTCAATTTAGCCCTTAAATGATTCAAACCAATTAAATTTGACTTAAATTAGTGATTTAAAATAAATATAATAAGTTATTCGTTTGTTTTGAATTTAATTAATTTGATTTAATTTTAATAGATGAGTTAAATCGACATTTACACAATATCGTAACCAAACAAGTCCTAAGTTTCGGCTTGATAAAGTTGACCAATGATAGGGCACTTGTCAAACAAAAAGTAAATATTTTCACACTTTTCATTTTAGGTTTAGATTAACTGTTCTCGTTTTTCTGTATCTATTTTATTTTATGAACATCCGTCTATCTAATTTTTGTAAGCCTTGTTTATTAAATAAATAGATGCTCCTAAAATAAGATAGGCATATAGTAAGAGAAACAGGTGATTTGTTATCTTCACTTTGTAAAGCAAAACAATACTATTATTTTTGGACCGCTTAGTGCAATTGATCTCTCCTTAATTCATCATCGAATCACAAAGATTAAGGTTAGATTAAGACAAGAGGTCGGTTAGCGAGGGATGGTCTCTTGTTTTGTGTAGTGATTAATAAGTAATCTAAAGATATTTAAAAGGTTGTTCAAGGGACGGTTCAACTTAATTATCCCTTAGTGGTTTATTATTTCCAATAAAAAAGATTTTTAAAAACAATTTAAAAAAACAATAGCTAAATACATAAATAAATAGCTTCATAAATAAAAAATTAAAATCAAAATAAAAGTAACTAAATAAATAACAGATGAGAGAAAATAAATAAGTAAATAAAATAAAAATACGAAACAAATAAATAAAATAATTAAAGAGTACAATAATAACAATAACTCAATGCACAAAGCATTCCGCTTTTTGAGGGTTGAAAAAGGATATTAATTGTACGTAGTTTTCTTTTTGTATTTTACAAAGAGGTTATTTATGTAATTCAAATATGTGATATTTTGGTCATAAAAAAATAACCTTACTCGTTACTCAAAGATTCACCTTCAAATAAAATAGTTAAAGAGTAATTGGGGGTTATCAAAGTATTTAAGTTAATAGAAGGATATACAATCCAATTGTATTGCAAGGTCTTTTGGTATCGAAGCTTGTTGTCTTTAGTCTTTATTTTCAGGTTGCGTTTCGTCTAGCTTTGATGATATGAATAGGATTTTGTCCCCGCATTTAGGCATGTTGTATTTTGTTTTTTTTTTCCTATTATCAAAAAAAAATTGTTACATACACTTTAAATTAAAATTAAAAGATACCTTACGGTTATATAAGAAAATTAGCTTAAAAGGTACGTAGAGGTAGAGCATGAATGTAGGTAAATTCACATGGAGCATACTTAATGGGGCGTGTCGGTGGATATGGCTAATGGGACCCAAGAAAGCAGCTAAAGAGCACATGGATCACGTACATGAGAACTGGAAGAGAGACTATTTACGTACAAGAAGTGAAGAAACTACATGAGGGCCAGCTGACTTACGTCGGTGTTTTAAAGAGTCAACTTACATTGTAGTTAATGTTCAACTTTGCTACCGACTTCAACTTTCCGAGAATCTAGGAAATATCGTGTTAGAATTTACATATTTTTATGTTTTCTGTTGGTTTAATTTAGGACAAAAGAGGTGGAAGATGCACGTGTGTCCATGTGGGATTTGTGATTTCATTCGTAATCGTCGCCAAAATTCTTAGTGAAATAGGTAACAACATTTGTTTCACTAGTGGGAAGATCTTCTATTTACCTTGGCTTTCGATTTGAACTGCATAAGATTTCTTTTAATAGAAATCATTTGTTAATTCAATAATTTAAATATTTACAAAATATCCAAATAAAAATTTATTATTATTTTTATACTGATAATAGATATTACTGTTATTATTATTTATCTCTTATGGTTAATTCAGAAAGGACTCTCTACTACTCTAAACTTCCTCAAATTCTGGGATTGTTGTTGTAATAGATACTTTGCCAATGTAAAATATTAACATATGAGAATGACGAAAATTTGATGGAACTTTTTGAAACATGAAGATATAGTTTATACCTTTGACCAATTATAATTCTCCAACTACAAAATCTTGGATTGAGAAATCATCGGAAAAAACTTAGAGAATAGTTAATTCGCATGAAAAAATGGTAATAAAAATGAGAATGAATATAACAAAGAATGAGAATAGATATTATCATTATCATTTTTTGCTATATTCATTATCATTTTTATTACCATTTTCTCATACGAATTAACTGTTCCTTAAAAGTTTTTTCGATGATTTCTCAATCCAAGATTTTGTAGTTGGAGAATTATAATTGGTCAAAGGTATAAACTATATAATGGATGGTTAAGAAGAAAAAATGATTATTATTAAAATTGACAATGATTTCTTTGTAAAAAATTTAAGAAAATTATAATATTTTAATTAATTAATTATAATATTTTAATTAATTAGTATTAAAAATATATTTTTTAAAAGTCACTATTAAAAAAATTAGTTTCATTCTTCCACTAAATAAAGGACAAAAAAGATAATTCAAAAGTGGGATATTAAACTATTACTTCTATAATAATAATCAACAACCACCCACTCACTTTTCATTTCTTACCCATTAATTTCTTCCCAACCTATTAACCAAGCAACCCCTTCACTCCATTAAACCAATCTTAGGGAGTAACCATTCAGGACTATACTAGCAACTAATCAACAATATGTTTGAATCTCCAAGAAAAGTAAACCACTCATGGCATTTATGAAACAGATAGAAGCTATTACTACTCTGGATCAAGAAGGGAGCTTTAGGAAATTCCTTGGCAAGAGCCCTGAATTTTGAAAACTTTTGGGCCCAACACCTGTATAAAACTCGTAAACAAAAGCCAAGACCAGAGTATAAAGAAAAACGTTTGGAGTTTGGACAAGCACTACTACAAGATTAGTAATTTCATGAGTTCTCACACAAATAATTACATAAATAAAAAGAGGAAGCAACTATTTCCAAAATAGCAGAACCATCCATTAGGACAAAAATTGCACATATTTCAACAAGGAACTGTGTTAGGATAGACCATCTTCAAAACTGAAAACCACCACATTACCCATTTCCTTTCATCCAACTTCTAGTTAAGGGAAATGATGAAGAATAAGAGAAGCTCTTCAATCAAATAGATCATTCCTCTTCGTTCTGGCTCTCATCTTTTACAAGTTTGATCATGTCATCAATTCGAAGGATCGTTATGGCTGCTTCGGTGGCAAACTGCAGAAAATGGAGCTTTTAATATAATTCTTCGACAGACAGCAATTTTTGTGAATTCCATATTTTCCACAGGTTTTACCTGAATTATCTTCACTTTGCTCATCGCAGGTTCAATAACTCCAGCTTCTAAGTTGTTACGAACCGTTCCCTTTACAAGGTCCAGTCCCATGCTGCAGTAATATCAGGGAAGCAAAAGAAAGTTTAGAGAAGTGAGCAATGCATTCTCTTGTGCAGTGGAGTGTGTGAATGAGGCAAATAATGTTTACCTGGACAAATGTTTCTTATCAGCCTTTGTTTGGGCAGTGTGGTGGTAAGCCCGTAGTTTAGCGACTAATTCGGTGGCATCTTTAGCAGCATTGACGGCAAGCACCTGCACCAGATTCTTTTAACATTATATCATACTTTTTGCGCAGACAAAATATGGGTCTTGAAATATTTAGTAGAAAACCTTTGGTATAATTAACAAGGACTCTGCAAATTCAGCAATTGCCAATTGCTCTCGTGAACCTAGAGTTGTAGCAAGGTACTCCAAGTATACGGACAAGGCAGCCTCAACTGCACCTCCACCTGCTACTAACTGAAATGCCAATACTAATGATTCACGTCCAGAGCAAAAAGCAAATTAATTTGGACCATCAGTCTTAATATGAGTCCAGATTCTATCTTTGCTCCTCATAAAATTGTCCTCATAAGAAAACTTAACGTTGACTAATCATTTCACAAGAAACATGGTTAGGGTCCAAGCTCACCGCATTGGATTCTAGGGTCCTTTTAACAATGCTTAAGGCATCATGCAGAGACCTATCCATTTCGTCAAGCATGTAGTCATTTGCACCTCTGAGGATCAGAGAGACCTAGACCAAAACAAGATTTATGATCAAGCAACTAGTCACAATGTTTCTGCAGGCATTGAAGTGTAGATGTAGTTTCTGTCAAAAACGTGCTCAATAATGGTCATAAAAGTTTCAGTAATTATGAGTTTTGAAAGTTTCTGCAAAATTAAGTTGGAATATTCATGAATACAACCCCAGCAATTATCAGCAATAAGAACATCCTAACATCTTAAGACTAGTATGAAGAGCTTCAGAATCAATCCAAAATAAGAAAGACACTCACTGCACTTGTGGTTTTTGTCCCTTTTATCATAATCACATCATCATCAGCAATGCGCTCCTCCACAACTTCTTCAGCATGACCAAGAAATGAAGAATCAAATGTTTCCTCACCTTCCATATCCGCAAAGGTAGATACCTTCAAAACCCAAATTACTATATAAATAGGATGTTTACAGCAGAACCTAAAGGATGAATTTATCAACTCACGGTATCTGTTCTTCAGGATAAATATGCAAACAAATCTCGTAAACAAACTTCAAAAAGTATGACAAGAAATCTGACAATTACACAGTATAGCCTTCTTTAAACAACAAAAACAACAGAGTTGTTTACAAGGAGAAATGAAGAGTACTGTAATTATATCGCAGAAAGCACATACCAACGTTGCACCTGTTGCCTTTGCAACATGGCGCATATCCTCTTTCTTAACGCGTCTCACAGCAACAGCCCCAGCCTCCACAAAGTACTGAAGCACGAAAAAAAAGGAAATAAGCAGCGGAACAGATGACCAAGGTAGTATATTGCAGTAAATTATTTAACATAATAGAGACGCACAAAAAGTAGAAGATGAACGGTACAACTTCATTCTAAGTACATACTACTAAGCACGTGCATCTTTATGCAGCTCACAAGTTTATCAGACAATCTACAAGAGGCAACCCCTGTTTTGATGGATTAAAGCATATATGTTTGGCATGGGAATAATTCTTTAGAAGTAACATGAAAAGGTAATACAATGATCTCTTTACAAGCAGTTAAAGAACGCATGAAGAATAAAACCCATAAGCAGCTGACAGATAATAGCAGAGACTTACTTTAAGTGCCATATCATCAATTCCTTTTGTGGTTAGAACAACATTGGCTCCAGCTTTCAAGAGTTTTTCAATCCGTTCCTTCGTCATATCTGCTTCTCTGTAAAAAGTAGCCTCATAATTGCTAAAATTAACAAAAAACACGTAAAAGAACAACTTCCAAATTGAGACAAATCAAGAAGCATAGATAAGAAAAATGGTCTGAAGCACTTTCATATGCAGCTTTAGAGATATATGATTGATGATACTATAATTCCAATGATTAAATTAACCAATCAAAAGAAAAGAATGGAGAATAAAGAAATAGTCTTGAAGCTCTCAAAATTGTTAATATGCACTCTCAAGGAATTTTGAGTCTAAGATCCAAACACCTTTGACGAATTTTCTCAAGTTCCCTCGGATCAGTGACTAAGACTTGTACACCCAGTTGCATCTTTGTCTTCTGAAGATTGAAATCAAGACAAGCAATTCTGGCAGGAGCAACTCTTGTGGGCATCCCTTGAGCAGCACGACCAGTATTTAACGCATAACCATTCAACAGGTGGCTATCTCTTGCGCTCTTTCCATGTGCTTTCAGAATATTTATACTCTGGAAGATTGAACAATTACAATTATCACCAATAGAAAGAAAAGATGCCATATGTTGATCTATTTTACTGAAAGTGGGTAATGGCATTAGAGAGAGGCTATTATCAAAATATGCTGGCTACAAAACTTGGTATTTAGGAGTGGGGGCCACAAGATAGATATTCAATGATTCCAAGAGTATCTGTTCATCTAGGTCACTGTAATTGATGGATAGAAGCACAAACCTTGATTGGGTATTTGATTTCTCCTCGTGCATTGGTCATCTTCACTGCTTGTACAGCATCTACTACCTATAACCACATTCTCTGAATATCAATGTCTCAGGCATTATTACTTCTAATCAATCTTCAAAATGGAAGCAATGAAACTCACAAAAACTAATGGACTGTTGAAGACAGCAGCCTAAAATATTTTCAAGCATTTCCACTTTAGAGTGGAAACTGAAGATAGAGTGTTGGAAAAATGAAGAAGATGTTGGTAGCAGTGACACCAGATAATTTTATGAAATCAGTAACAAGCAGGAAAAGTGTGCAAGTAACCAGTAGGTAAACAGCAATTCAGATGCAAACAATACCCAAAATTAGAGTACTAATGTCGCCCCTATAGCTGCTTAAATAAGTAAACTAACTTAATTAAACATATCTTTGTGGCTCAATAAACATACCAAATTGGCAAAGAAGTCACTGTCATCAGCTATCAACTTTGAGGACATGCTTGTCTTGGCACAATTTACTAGAGAATCCTTTCCAAGCTTTTCAACCTTGAAAAGACAAGTATATCATATACATGAATTTCACATTCCGTATTAGCTATGCATAAGGATAGCTTAAGCAATTTCATATTGCATAGATAAGCCTAGAAATAACTCAAGCCGATAAAAATAAGAAAAAGTTAACCAGTTATGAAACAATGAAATCAACAATAATCTGACAAGAACACTAACCTTCACTGACAATTTCTCCTCCACATATTTGCATGCTTCTCTCATGGCAAGCTGTAAACAAAATTGCACACAATTAAATCGAGGTGCTATAACAGTAACAAAACAAAACAAACAACACCACCAACTATGAATCTCGCTGATACACGAGATCTGAAGATATCTAATAGTACGCAGCCTTACTCCTAATTAATAAAGAGACAGTTTTCAACTGACCCACATAAAAAAAGAAAGAAAGTGAGAGAGAGAGAGAGAGAGGTATAGGTAGAGAGAGAGAGAGTGAGGGAGGGAAGTGCTATGACAGTATAAACACAAAATCAACATTAAGCCATAAAATGCACTATGCTTTCAGATGAACCTGATCCAAGGTATACGAGATAGGTGGGATAGATGGCTTACCCTGTAACCACTAATTATAGATGTTGGGTGAATCTTATTTCTCACCAGATCATTTGCTCTCTGCAACATTGCAACCAAAACAAAGATTACCAGCGTGAAAATTCACCAAGTTTATCACGCAGTTATTATACTCAGTAACAGTAACGTTATTAGCTGCAAAAACAACACCAACTGACATTACCTTGAGCAACTCTGCTGCTATGATAACAACTGAAGTTGTACCATCTCCAACTTCTCGGTCCTGAAGCTCAGCCAACTCCACAAGTACCTGTAGACGTTACAAAAAGTATAAAAAGGAATAAGAATCCTACAGCATACAAAAATTTTAACATCACCCATGAAACACTGAATACATATCCACCTTTGCAGCTGGGTGCTCTACTTCTAACATCTTAAGAATCGTGGCACCATCATTAGTAATTGTCACATCACCATAGTCATCCACTAACATCTGCAGAAAGTAGTCAAGAAAATAACTACGTTACTCATCTCATTGAAATCAATAAACTGGGACTTCTTCACCATATGAAAATTTACAACTCTTCATCACTAGAACAATTTCAAGGCACCCATTCACATGAAGAATGCTCAGCTTAAGAAAGAAACAGATTGCCAAACTACATTTCTTATCAAAAATATTAACAATGCAAGCAATGCTTTTATATACCTTGTCAAGCCCGACGGGACCAAGTGAAGATTTAACAATGTTCGAAACCGCTTGACACGCCACCACTGTCCGTACAACGAAGAACAATCACACAACAATCCTTGACCAACTCGAACAAGATCAACAAGCAAAACAGAGAAAGTATCGAGAGAGTGAGTGTACCATTTTGAGTACGGACGTCTTGGCCCGACTGTCGCTCGCCAAGAATATCCAGAGTCTGAGCACTGATGGCCATTTCAGTGGCTGAAGAAGCTACACACGATCACAAACAAACAAGAAACCCTAGATGGAAGAGAGGCCTCAGTAAGGAAGAAACTAGAGAGTAGTAGTACCAGGCTACCAGCAGCAAGTAGCAAGGAAAATCTAAGCAATGTGTCGAGAAACTTCAACGCTGCAAGGCTCGGCCCACTGGAACAAGACGGTGCGTTTTGTGTCTCCTATAAAAATAGCTCACACAAATTCTCTTTTTCTTCGCGTTTATTTTAAGAAACTTTTAAAAGATATTTTAATTTTTAACAAATTTTTAATTTTTCTTAAATTTTAATTTAAAATAATAATAAAATAAACAAAATACAAATATCAAATTTGTACCAATCACAATTTAGCTAAACTTTTAATTAATTAAATTAACATTTTATTAGGATCTTTAATTATTTAATTTAATTTAATTTAATTAATTCAAATTAAAATTTTATAATTTGAATTAGGTTTAATACATTTTATTAATTCACATATTTTTATTATACATTTTATTAAAACTAATTTTAAAAATTTTAAAAATATAATTTAAAATTTTAAAATTTTTTAAAGTCCTTTTAATTCTTTTGTTTTATTTTCTTAAACCATAAAAGGCCTAATTATCTGCAACTGATATATATTGAAATAAAAAGAAAAAAAGATATTTCTGCTTCAGGGACTCAAGCTCAACCATGGCTACATGCCTCACCTGTTCAATTCCCTTAAAAGCTCGAACCATACACTCCTCTGCTGTGGTCAGTTGCTCGTCCATAGCAGCCCAATCACAGTCCGCCAAGCAAAACCTCCTCACCCTCATCTCCGACCAATACCGAGGACTCAAGACCCAGAAAGATCCCATCAAGCGAGCCTCAATCATCCGAGCCATTGACGAATTGGCCGAACTTGGAAAGGGCACGGTCACCACCGACGCCTCGCTGTCCGCCACGTGGCGCTTACTCTGGACCACCGAAAAAGAGCAGCTCTTCATCGTAGAGAAGGCGCCACTGTTTGGTACCAAAGCCGGCGACGTTTTGCAGGTCATAGACGTTGAGAACAAGACTCTTAACAACGTTATCACATTCCCTCCTCACGGTGTATTCTTCGTACGATCAACTATTGAGATTGCCACTTCCCAGAGAGTTAATTTCAGGTCTACCCTTATACTTTTTTTTATTCACTCAAAGCACTTCTTGTTTTTTAAACATCAGGCTTTCTCAGATTTACGAGCGCGGTCTTGCGAGGCAACAGCTGGGAGATCCCATTGCCACCGTTTGGGCAGGGTTGGTGAGTGTTGTTCAAACCATTGATGAGTTCACGGGCATAAGGTTCTACTAAGATTGAGTGGTGTGGTTGTGTTCTTATTTAAACTGTATAGGTTCGAGACTGTGTACCTTGATGATGAAATTCGAGTAGTGAAGGACATTAGAGAAGACTATTTAGTTGTTGATCGAGCTCCATACGAGTGGAAAGAATGAAGAGAAGACGGTAATGTTGATTCTTCTCATTGCTATAATACACTTTCTGAATTCCCTTGCATGTTTTGGTAAAATCTTTAATTTTGCTCTCTAAAGCGACGATCGTAGTCTAATTTGTAGAGTTTGTTAGTCTAGTAATTCAAAAGTCATGTGATTATTAATTCAAAATTATTAAGCTTTAGTTTAGTCAAAATTGATTTTTATTTTTGTAATTTCAAAAACAACAACAACCCTCAGGGTACTTGGTTAAGGGGTATGAGAATAAATTAATGGGAAAGGAATAAATGGTAATGGTTGGTTATTTATTATGATTTTCTTACCCTAATTTTAGGTAAGAGTCCATACCCTTCATGTGTGGGAGGAATGGTTTTGATTCCTACAAATACTAATATTTTTTAAAAATTTTAAATAAATATAATTAAAATGTAATTAATTTAAATACATTTAATTAAAATATAATTAATTAAAATAAATATGTTAAAATCTAATTAATTAATTAAGATATAATTAATTAAAATATTAAAATGTAATTAATTAATTAATTAAAATGTAATTAATTAATTAGTTAATTAAAATGTAATTAATTAATTAATTAAAATATAATTAATTAATTAGTTAATTATGATGTAATTAATTAAAACATTATTCATTAATTACTTAAAATATAATATCATATGTATTATTAGATGAATGTTAATTGCATTAAACTATGTTACTTGATTTTACTACAGCAATGAAATAGTGGATATTATGATTATGTTGATGAATTGTACAATATTTTAGATGATTAAACTATATTTTAAGGTTATTATATAACTAATGATATGTTGATGTAAGAAAATATTGGAGTATTTTTTTTCAAGAGCTATTGGTAAGGAAAAATCGCAATATACTTGATTTTAAACATTATGTCATTATAAATAGGGTGAATAAATTAAAAACAATCAATTAAAATATATTTAAATTTTGATATAAAACAAAAATTTAACAAATTTTTATTTCTCAACATTTTTAACAAACCAACCACTATTAATGGTAATGGTAATAGTAATCATTTATTCATCTTAACCAACTATCATAATTATAATGATTATATCCATTTTCATTCTTTACTATATTCATTCTCGTTTTCATTCTCATTGCTCTTTGTGAACTAAGCATTCCCTCAGTAGAAATTTCGTTGAGACGCAAAATTTAAGGAGGTATAATGCAGTCTTACTTGTAACTAGTAGATAAGATTAAAAAAATGACTATTTTTGTAATTTCAAATAATTTCTATTTAAGATTTAGAATTAATAATGGATTAAGTCGAAATCTTATTGAGTTTATATATTATAAAGCTCCATTTAATTAATTAAAAAAAGTTGTTTTGATTCAAATAAAATTTTAAAAACCTACCAAGTTAAGTTCAAACACTAATAAAATTTTGATCAATTTAAATTTAATATTTTAATTTTAGATCGAATTGACTCACTTTACTATCTTTATTTAAAATATATATTTTTAAAATAATTTAATTCATTAACTTTATATCGGTCCAACTATTTTACTATCCCTATTTCGATCACATAATTTTAAAATGTATTAGGTGTAGTTTTTTTTTTGTACATCGGAAAGTTAAAAAGCAAAAACTAAAATAAAAAAATAAGAAAAATCATTATCTCAAAAAGCACACTCCTGAAGCATCAGCAGCTAGGTCTAGCAAGAGATCTGGAGGCGGTTAAACCAATTCTTAAAATTCCTGTCGATTTCTGCTTCCTCGTTTAGCAAGGGAATCTGCCACTCGATTTCCTTCCCGTAGAGAATGACGCCATAGAATATCCCAATCTCAATCCTTACAAACAATGATATCAGCGACAATATTAGCCAAAGGGTGAAACAACCAATCATCACTAGATATCAACCGAAGGGCCTCTAAGGAATCCGACATCACCATAATTATTCGAAACCCAGTGCGCCAAGCTATTTGTAGCCCAGTCCTTATGGCCAATAGTTCGGTCGTCATATTCGTCGCAACTCCAATATAGCCAGCAAACCCACGCAGCCAGCGCCCATAATGATCTCTAAAATCACCTCCAATTCCAGCATCTCTAGGATTATTTAAAGCACTACCATCAACATTCAAACATATGTAATTAAGATATGGGGCCAACTATGACACCCATCGTTGAACCAGGGCAGGATCCCTTTGAAGACTACTAAAGCAACGACACCAATCTTGTATAGTCACAAAAAGAAGTGATTCTTGGTGAAGTTTTGTCAAATGACTCGCATCAAAGATAGCTTGATTATGTCCCCCCAAATAATCCATATGGTAGTTAAGAATACTATATCACTATTATGAGAAATACCAAATTCACAAGCCTGTGAACTCCATTTTCTAAACCAACCCACAACTTCAGTATCCACCGGAGCAAAGAAATCAGTAGGAACGGCATTATTGAAAGCTTTAAACCAAAGATACGAAACCTCTATACAGTCTCTAAAAAGATGCATCGGAGTCTCTACACCACACGAACAACGCCTACAAAGACCATTACTTTCTAAGTTTCTTACCCATCTTAACTCTTGAATATGAACTCTTCCGAGACACAACAACTAAGCCATAACACAAATTTTTTTGGGACCCCTCAGCTTCCACATCCAATCACAATTAATATTGGAAGGAACAATACCCAAATTCTCACTATTGTTCAGAACCAAATTATAAGCACTATTAACAATATATCTACCATTAGGAAACTGACCCCAAATCCATCGATCTGGAACCCCTACCCAAAGCGAGCAATGAATCCGAGGCAAAGAGTTCTTAATGTCCTCGTTAATGGGAGTCCGGAGCTTATCAAAATCCCAGTCCCCATTATGCTTAATAACATCACAGATCTTGAGCGCCAAATCATCTCCCGCAATCTCCTCCACCAACTCTGCCAGCGGACCTAAATCGCACCAAGAATCAAACCAAAACGAGGTGGAGGCACCATCTGAGACTCACCGTTCGGGGGGGG
>JANZLC010000009.1:24309946-24337680 GCA_026413385.1 Erythroxylum gracilipes
AAAGATGTAACCTGAATAATGGATTTGGTGAAGTGGTAGAGCCGTAGAGCTTAGATTGGTGAAGTGGTAGAGCCGTAGAGCTTAGATCTATTAGTTACCTGTAAAACGAGACAGGAGAAAGAGACAGGAGAAAGAAAGAAAACAAACAGAAAACCTAAAAGACTAAAAATAAACAAGAGAAAGAGACGTGGTTAATAATTCAAGAGTTAAAACATTAGGCTCAAAAGTAGTCAAGTAGGCCCGTATGAATGTCATATGGCATGCCATAATATTTTTTTGCCATAATAGGAAATATTGGCCCGCAAATGTCAACCTATGCAAAATTAAATTTAGTTATATACTATATAGCATCTGATTTTTTATTTTTGGGCAGTGTGGGCAGCTGCCCATAGTGCCCACACTGTCCCTTCGCCCCTGCTTGCAATTAAGTACTATACGCATCATTTTTTTGTTAGTTTTAATATACATCAATTTCTAGTAAATAAGACAACCTAGTTGACATTCCTAGATACCTACGTTTTAGGAACATTATTTGCTCTTATAATTATTTTATGCAGTAATATGTTAGAAATAAAATATTGATCTTAAATGAAAATGAAAATAGAAAGAGTTGAATAAATTTTTCATAAATGATAAAACAATACAGGTGAACATGACTTCTCTAAAATCTAAATTCTTATAAGAATATTTAACGAAATACTAAGATATATAATATTTATACCCTTATAATTTTTTTAAGTCATGTTTTCATAAGTCATTTTCCACATAAACAACTAACACTAAACAGCTAATTTTACCAAACATCTATAACAAATAGCTAATACAATCCGCTGGTCAAATCAACTGATATAATTAGCTATTAGCTAACAACTAATAGAATTAGCTGATTGTCAAACAGGACCCTTACCTTACCGGGTTAACTAATATTTCAGTTTCAAAAATGTCTATCTTCGACCAAATTAAACTTAATATTTAAAGGCAATTGTGAAGTTCAAATTATTTAAAACAATATAATTTTAAAAAATTATAAAATGTTACTATTTATAATTTTACTGTGAAAAAGTTTTATTGTTCAAATTGTCGGATTAACTTCTAATCAAAATTTATGTTAATCAAGTTTAATTAATTGATTTCATATTAAATTTTGTACTAACAATCACATCTAATCTTACATCTTATAAGATTAGAATTCATTAATATATTTTTATTAATTCATAATTAAACAAAATGCATAATTTTTGGTATATATATATATATTAAATGAATTATTTGATGCACATCATATCCTATATAAAATGCTATAAATAAATCACTTTAATTTAACTAATACTTATAAATATTCTGCCTATCTCCTCTCCTGATTTTAAAAAAGAAAAGTAATAAGAACATAATAGGATTTGGTCCGACAGGCAGATATGAAATGGGTGGCATTCGATATTTCTTGCACGTTAATAACTATCGAGTAACGAGGTTGTCTGTCCAAATAAATGTCACTATTTCTGCTACTTTATCAGAACATAAAAAGATTTTCTGACATCGCATACTAAGTTCAATAGTTGATAGGAGGCTGCACCCGCCATGGGCATCGTTATCCATTATCAATTTAGCCGACGGCAAGGTAACGTATTTGTGTAAGACAAATTAATTTATTAATTTTGTTTTAGTGTTAATTATTAATAAATTAAAATAATATTATTTAGATAATTATATAAAAATATTTTAACGAGAATATTATTTTTAATTTAAAATTAATTTATCAATTTAAAATTTATATTTAAAATATCTACACATTAGTTTTAATTTTTAATATTGTTTTAAAAATTAAACCAAAGTTAAATCGGCAAATAAGAAATTTAAAATTTTAAAAACTCAATCGGTATTAGAATGTTATAAAATTAATTAACTATTTAATAAAATGAAAATTTTTAAATATTATTAAAAATTGTTCTTATCATCTTAAATTTTAGAATTTAATTAAAAATAATATCATTTAAATGAAATTAATTATTTTAATTTAATTGAATCGAATAATTAAATGATTTAAAAATTTTATAATTAGCCACACTTAATCATCTTTAAAAAATGTTTATCACGAGAAAGGAACCAAAGGTTGTTGAAAGATCATGCGAGGCTTAACCTGAAATGTCGTTGTTCAGGACCTGAATCGGTGAATCCCACAGCTGTGTGATGTTGGTACGTGGGCCACGTTCAAGTTACAAAGTTTATCAAGTTGGCATGCCAAGTAGATGCGATCGCATGCAATATTTATACAAATTGCACAAACTAAGAACTCAATGAAGCATCGATGTTTGAAGCTAAGGTCAGCCATATACATGAAAAAAAAAATTTAATAAAATGTTGGGCAATACTTTATACTAAATTATAATGCTATTTAATGTTAATTCCAAGTAATATTAAAAGATATTGCCACATATTAAAATTATGAATTGAATTTAAAAAATAAACTATCAAAAAGATTGTAATAAAGTATTTTCTTCTCGAACTCTTGAATTTTTTTTCCGCTTGATGACTGTATTGACACGTATTAAAATTATGAAATATATTAACAACAATTCAATAAAAAATTTGTTGATACATTAAATTTATGAAAGTCTAACAATACGTGATCTTATTTTTAATTAATTGATAGGTTATTTCCAAGTTGTAATCAAGTATTTTCTTCTCAAACTCTTGAATTAAATTGGTCTTTTCTTTTTAAACGGTGGACAAATAAGGATAAGATCTACCCATTAGGGCAACATGATTGGAGCAACTTGTGGGTTTTCCCTAATCTCACCAGTTAAAAGGAAATTAGCAACTTGTTGGTTTTCCCTAATCTCACCAGTTAAAAGGAAATTTAGCCAAACCTACAAAGTCACAATCACTAATCTTATCAGCCTCCACTTACACTCATCCCACCTTTATGTCACCATTGAATCTTAGGGAACTTAATGCAACATTAACCCTATCAAAAGTTTATAATATTGGAAAGACAAAATAGAAATCACACACAAAACTTTTATGGAGTGATGTTTGATTCGCATCCCACAAGTTGATTTAGCTTCCCCTTTCAATAACTTACTTTTCAACCCCCTTTATTAAAGGTTTTTGAGACGCATATAGGTAACATAGCTATATGCTATGGTTCAGTTGGAATCGAAGTTTGTGCCTAAATATTTGATGCGAGTCGTAAGTCACAAATATGGAACATTTCATGCATGAACAAAAAAGGAATTGGTTCGCTTCAAGTACTAGCTCGTAATTTTAGTGTAAAGTTTTTGCTTTTTTTCAAGTCCTCCCATTGCCTCATAACACACTAGCTGGCTATGACCATCTTTGAAAGAGACTTTTAGGTAATTGTCCTTTAAGCGCAACGAAGGATGGTCGGGTTCTTGTGCACGCACGAGGTTGCATGAAAAGACATTTGTTTCATTCGGCAAGGAAAGTTTTTAAATCATTGTTTAAAAAAGCCAATTAAACCTGTAATCCCTATTATTTGTTTAATTGGATTACAATATCTATTTGATTCTCCCTATTACACCGCCCCATTTTTTAATTTTTGACTAAGATGTTTTGAAATAGACACCATCTTTATTTTCAACTTCTTTTTAATCAACTTCTTAGTATCTATCTGCTGAGTATTGACTGTTAGAATTTTTCTTTTCACTAATTTTGTGAACTAACATAGTAAACATCTTTTTGTACAAACTCCAATTAATTAGATGTTAAGATAATTGGGCTTGATAATTCTCTCCAACGTGTTATTGGGCCTGTGTTCATGAGCTCGCTATGATTGGTAGGCTTGGCTCATATTTTGCAGTGCACAGGAGACTCTACTGTTAGCCGATCTTAAATACAGTCGCTCCATTAAGAACTGTACGAGTTTTCTAATCAGGTTTGGAATAGCAACAATCAATCCTCTGCGTTTCTGTCACTTCGATTCTCATAAAAGAACAATAGACTCAATTATTATTCAATTTTTAGGTATTTGTCGATACAATTCTTAACTCTGGCATATTGCAATCCTAAGATTAATCAATTGTGTTGATTAATTATGAAATTAATCTACAATTTTGTGTTGATTTTTCTTCAACCTTTTATCTTAAAATTGTAATTAAGGAAGTCCTTGCTTAAATCTCATCCTCCCTTAAACTATTGCATAAAAAGACTGCTTACCATCAATGTTGGCCGGTTTAATAATAATAAGAAAGCAAAATTGCTATAATGATCCATTACACCCCCTAATTTGAGATTAGACCATTCTTAATTCATTTTAAAAATTGAATTAGTTTAAATATAAGATGAATGAGACAACTTAGAGTATTCAAAGAAAAGGAAAACATGTGTTCATATATAATTCATAATGTTTTGGGATGCACATAAATACCAACCAAAGAGGGATGCAATGTAAGGTGATTTTGAGCACGTTGAATCCTCAATTATATAGTTAATGTAAGGATTAATTATATAAAAAAGTTCAAACTTTACGCAATTTTAAAACATTAATCTAAATTTTAAAAAATGACGTTAAAATATCGTAATTTTTTTAATTTTTAGTATGAATAATTTGACGTAAAGTTTTTAATTAACGTAAATGACATGAAAAATAACGTTAGAATTAAATTTTTGCTACATATTGTATTTATGCTACATAAAGAAATTTAGTATTTAATAAGTTAAAATTAAAAAACCTTAAATAATAACATGACTTTCATAATATATTAGGACACATTTTCTAAGAAAAGTAAATAAAGAGATTGATTAGTCAACTTTGCTCTAAGAACCGCAAAATATATATTTATATAATAATTATTTATTGCTTCCACTTGTACAAATTGTTAATAAACAATGGCATCAAGATCTTTAACTCACGAGTCCCACTAAAGCTTAGTTCGAACAACCTTTTTAATTCTCGTATTATTTAATTATTGAACTTTTAGTTGGGAAAATTAAAAAAAGCATATTTTAAATAAATAAATTTAGACCCAATAACAGATCGTCCTGTTTTGTTCTCTCTGAATTCTTTTTTTTTTTTTTTTGATTTTGTTCTCTCTGAATTCTTAAACCAAAAGCTGGTGGGGGGAAGCGTGGGCCACATGAAGCTTATCTCCTCATCATTTCACTTCCGTAGAATAGGCGGCGACCGTCGGATCAAGTGGATCAAATAATTCTTTAGAATTTTACATCGCCAGAACTCTTTCTGCTGTCCAAACGGTCCCGATCGCTGATCTGTATCGGAGATTTTAGAGGTGAGAAACACGCTAGTGCGCTTGAGCGGGCCCATTTTCTACTTCTGATCATGATGCTGTAGACTTCGTTTAAAGGTATCTTGGGCAAGGACTGTACTTGGTATTACAAACAAGTAGTGTTAGATTGACATTGAATTTCCAGAAATCTCCACCCCAATTGATTTAAATTACAACCATGTCATACCTCTGTTTGTGACAGACGCAGTCGGAAGTTGACTAACAGTTCCACCACTTTGTGATTTACTGATTTAAGCTCCGTTTTACTCCCCAAAATACCAATTCCAATCCCCCAAACAGCGCGTGCTTATCAATTCTCTTTTTTTCCCTTTGCCATCACTCCAATCAAATACCAGTTTATGATTTTAGTGATTAATTTGCCTATTTATACCATTTTTAACTCACATCAAAACTTATTCTATTTTTAAAATGGTATATATAGGCAAATAAAATTTTGAGGTCATATTTATTAGTTTTTTAAAAATCAATTATTTGTTTTTCGTGCATATCACGCCCGCTATCCGGCGCGTTGATTATACAATTCGTAACTGCCAATTATATACGGCAAAGGAAGAAACCAAAAAAGGACAAAAATGGAAATAAACATTAATAAAGAACAAAACCCAGCAGGTTGTCCCTGGGACACAACTGTCATTTTCCCATGGAAATTTTAAGGTTCACATCCCTTTGTCCCTCTCCTTCGCTCCCTCTCTCTCCCTCCCTCCCCTAACTGAAAACGACTGCAAGCAACCTGTGGTCTACCTGCATATATATATTTCCAATATATATATATATTAATAAATATTATACGCCGATTCAAAGTTTCAGCCTGTTTATAAATATAGAGAGATGTTAAAGCACTTAAAAGAGTTATTGCTAGTTTTGGGGTTTCTCTTGATACTATAGTCTCTGTGTTGAGTGAAATTGGGTTTCCTTCTGACCATATCAATGGTGGATCTCCAAACAGTATGTTGCATGTGCGGCGACGTTGGTTTCTCCGACAAGCTCTTTCGTTGTACCAAATGTCGAAACCGGTTTCAACACTCGTATGGGTTTATTCGGATCTTTCTATAATCATCATCAAGCACATGTGAAACCCGAAACACAATCATATCATACATAAGTGTTGTGTTCCTTCATATCATTTGCGTTTACTGTGTTTCATCATGCATACAGCTTGCTTTCTTTCACCTACCAGCAACCTCAACCACCGCCGTAACTCTAATCTCAAGAGAAAAAGGAAAATCTTGTTTTATCGAGTAAATCTATGTTGTGGTCTTTGCAGGTATTGTAGCAACTACTATAGCGAATTCTCGGAGCCGATTGAACTGTGTGATTGGTGTCAGAGCGAAGAGAGGAATAATGCTAGACACGGGCAATCTTCGAAGAAATCCATGGCTCGACAAGATAGTGGAGTCACGAGCCGATCCGAGTACTCAGGCGATAAAATCAAGCAACATGATCGAGAAGAGAGCAGTAGCGAGAAGGGAAAAAACCCAAGTGGCGTGCCTTCTCCGAGACCGACTACGCGAAGGTACAAGCTTCTCAAAGATGTGATGTGTTAGAAAAAGACTAGAAGTGATGACGATGACGATGATGACGGGAAGTTGGTGCCCACCAAAAGAAACTTCACTTAGTGTTCATATTGGCAATGAAATGTTAAAGCATGAGTTGTTCCCCAAGTGTTTAATTATGAGGTATGGAAGATGAATTTTGTCTGTGCCATATTACCATGTTAATAAACTAATGCGACTTTCTCAATGTTTTTAGTGGCACAAGTGCTTCAATCCCTTAATCTTCAATTCATTTCTGCTAATACCTCCCCAGTTTTCATGTAGATTGGATTATTTTGCTCTCGTGCATGAACATGGTTGCGACATAGTTAAGTAATCTAGTTCGTTTCACAATTTTGTTTAGAAGATACACACACATGAAATGAAAAAGATGGTTCGAGAAGCAAGAAAATCATTCATAATTAACAGATGATTTTGGATTGTTGTAGCTGTATGATCAGGATTAACATATAGAACAGAAAAGCTTGTGTGTAGGGTTTGTTCCTGTCACATATAGTAGTAGTAGAGCTGTACTGTGTCTTGGGAGGAGTTGCACCTCCTCTTTTACTTTGTTGAGTCTCTTAAGGAGAATTGAATGCACCTGGATGCTTTTTGCCCAAAGAATTCATAGTAGCTAAACCCTGCAAGCTTTTGCAGATTCATTGAAGGCTTTTTAATGGCGCTAGGCCCTCTATTATTGTTCACGATAGGAAATTTGACCCAACCGAAAAAAAGAAGAAGAAAGAACCATCTTTGCGTGGATAAGAAAATTACAAAAGCTTGAGTATTGAACATACAATAGACTGGAAGAAAGAGTTGTAGTTGTTAAGGGTTCTAGGCCATTCGTTCTTATCGGGAGTCCTAGATATTTGTCACACAGACTTGTACTGTGTTGACCCACCTATAGATGTGTGAAACATACACACATACATATATATCTATATATATATATATATAAAAGTACACGAACTGATATGCTCTCTTCTACTGTATTTGTTTTGGCCATTTATGACAAACAACCAACAAATCCCCTCCTTCCTGGGGTTGTCTTGAATTGACAACTAAACCAAACGCTTGACTTCAATTACCTCTTTCTGATTTCTTAATTTTCGTGCTCTTATCCACTCTGCTGTTTCATTTCCTCTGTGTAATCTCGATCACTCACACACACTCTTGCTTCTCTGATCAGTTTCATGTGCAGTCTACTTCTCTTCTGCCCTTTTCATGTGATCATAATTTGAACGTGAAGGAAACTTGCTATAATAATTATACGATTATGACTCACGAACTTTTCTTCAGTTCCAATCTAACATTTCAATGCTTTAGCATGCAATACAAGAATATGGACATAGTTTGACCGATGGTTTCAATCTATGTTGGTTAATAACCGCATATTTTGATAATAGCAAATAAGATACTAAGAGCATAATCAACGCATGTTCTTGGAATAAGGTTGGTTAGTTTTGTACATAAACTAGTCGTATAGTGTAGTATCATATGTGCTAACAAACAGCTAATGAAATCACTTTGTAGTTTAGATACTACCACTCAGACATTGACTGTATTGTTTATTAATTCCTTTAATAAATTTCTTCCTATCTTGTTCCTTTACTTGTTTCTTTTCTTCTAGTACTTTCGAACTTAGAATAGTTGAAACAAACCTATATTTCAATAACGAGGGATAATGGTCATAAGTTGTATATATCGTGAGAAGCTTTGCAAAATCATGCATGTTAGATACAACTATATCAACTTTCGAAACTCGTGGATTGAGAATGATGTTTCGAATACGGTTTATTATGGCAAGAATACAGGTGACAATCATATGACCTAATTATCTCCATTTATTATTATCATCGTTAAATACATAAAATTTTATTTACATGACCTAATTATGAAGAATAATCAATTCGAAATTACAGATTAATTTCGTAATTAATCAATACAATTACATTAATCATATAATTGCAACATGCTAGATTTAAAAATTGGATGTACAAATACCTGAAAATTGAGGAACAATTGAGTCCATTATTGTTTTCTGCGAAGCGAAATGACAGAGACGCAGAGGATTGACTACTGCTATTTCAAACTCTAATTAAAAACCTGTACAGTTCTCAATGAGATAATTGTATTTAAGGTCGTCTAGCAGTAGGACCTCCTGTGCACTGCTAAATATGGGCCAAACTTACCCATCATAGCAAGTCTATGAACACAGGCCTAATAACACGTGCTAGAGAAGTATCATTAATATCTAATTAATCAGGGTTTGTACAAAATTATGTTTATTATGTTAGTCCACAAAATTAATAATAAAATTCTATCATCCTCCTACTTGAAATAGCATAACCAATGTCTATAAACAACAGAAACAAATCTCTAAATTAATATAACAATATGTGATCATAATAAAACGTCAAAGTAGAACCAACAATCTCTCGATCATAATTCTAGAATGAGATTATAAGTAGACATAACACAAGACTTGCGTTCTACACGAATTTGTTGAAATATGTCACCTTTTTGTATTTTTAAAGAGCATGTTTCGTGATTCGAACCTTATTTAATTGTAATTACTATTAAATATCGTTATTGATCAAAACCGACATAACAATCTTTGGGGTGATAATCATAATATTTTCTCTATTTTTTTAATAACGCATATAAAGGCAATTCATATAATTTTATTCACTCCATTATGCAGTTGTAAAGCAATATTCTAAGACAGATCACGACAAATGGCCCTTGAAGAGATAGATCGTGAGTTAAGGCTATTTCGCAGAGGACAAACACATACATATACAAGTGAATATAATAAATAAGCAAGGCGTAAGCCATAACAAACTGGTTCCTAGTTATCGGAAGAGAAATAATATCAAGCTGTATCTGAGCATGGTCTCAGGGGAATTTCTGGTGTTAGTGACTGTCTATACGACAAATGCATATGGCAGGCCGTTGACGTCTTGCTCTTGACGAGTTTCGATATTGGGTGCATGATGGCGTCTCCACAAGAAAACATATATATTAACTAACAGTTGCAGATTCTGCATGATTTACTAACTTCTTTTTGTCTTCCAGGAACGACTTAAAATGATAACCAAGATATTCTTTCTTGACTCCATACGCAATCTTCTTACCCAATATCCGCCAACCAATCCTTCTTTGTAAGAAAGTCAAAACTTTGTGGGTGTATGATCTCAGTCACGATAGTTTGTATCTTATCTGATGCTATCGATACCTTGGTTCGACTTGTTTTATATTGTCTGAATCAAAGTCATTGTTTAAGTGGTTCTTTTGTTTTACAAACCCTTTTTCGAACCATATCCTCCAACACCAGACAATCTGTCAACCTCTAAACCTCCGCATACACTGCCACCTTCTCTACTAGAAGAAAGACGTTTTTCAAAGACAACAAAAATGGCTTTTTTAATAATATTTGACTTTATGAAAATTACTCAAATGATCAGGTTTCCTAATTTTTTTATTATTCAAGAAACAGGAGTGATGGACACGTGCAGCTTCTCATCTTCTGACACGTGCATAGCATTATCATCCAAATTGTCAACTCTTTTAGGATTACTCAGGTCAGGTGCGCGGTCTCCAATGTCTACTCAGCAATGATAAAGGTCACCCTTAAACTGTCGTTTCGGGATAATGGGCTATATATAAATAATAGGTAATTTGGTATTTTATCTGATAGAGAAGAAGTGGTACGTTTCATCATCAGTCCAAAGCCTTTTACAAGTGCGTGTGCAGCGTGCTTGGTGATAAAGAGACACGAGTGAGGGAAAGGTGTTTGGAGACTGGTCCCTTACTGCCACAATCCCCGATGTATAGTGGGCCTCTTAGGTATAGTAAGTGATTTAAATTCAGAATATTCTAATTTAAAATAAATACTTTAATCAAATATGTTTGATGTGAATGGTTAAATATTCTCGTCCCTTAATCAGAAATTTTGAATTTGAGCTTTTAAGAATGAAAAATTTTGTTTAACCAGTATTTTATTTTTTATAGGCTAATCTAGTGTAAGCGGGGATTAATTTAGGTATGGATAATTTAAAAATATTTTTCTATAGTTAGAATTATCCTAAAATACTTTGCGGATAAACAAAAAAAATAAAATAAAATAAATACTTTAAGTTTATTTAAGCGGATTCAATTTTTAAGGATCAGTTTAAATTCCAATTTTTTTTTAAAAAAAAACAACTTACGAGCTGGGGACCATTTTGTCTGAAAAGTAAGTTCAGACAGCAACTGCACGAACATGTTGTCTTCTTAAACGCTTTACATAACCAATCTGTTGTTTTAAAGGCAGTGGAGTTTAACTCCGTCTTTTATCGTATGAACAATATTGTTTAAACTGTTCAGCTGGTGTGTGGTACTCTCATGCTTCATTGTTTTAGGCATGGTACGTATTCTCTCTGTTTTACCTTTAACGGAAATAAGTAATCAATCCATCCATAAGAGTTTAAGGTTACTGAACGAATACGAAGGGAGGAGTGTATATGCTCAACATTTGAGTTCACCCATTTAACCTTGAAATCTGTATTAATTTACAATCTACCCCGTCAAAGCCCTCCTCATTCAATATAAAATTGCGATCTAATGACTTAATATTAAGTATAAACTTGATTTAAATAATATTTATAAAAATTCATGAGACTAATTAATGCCCATCCTTTTGTTTCAATGGTTATTATATCAACACTTTTTATTATTTTTATAATTATAATTATTGATGTCCATTGATTAAATCTCTTTTTTATTTTAGTATATCTCTATTTTTATTGATGTTTTATTTCAAATTACCTAAATAAATCTCTTCTGTAACTATTCAAATAAATAATTTAAAATAAATATAATAAATTATTATTTTTTTTACTTTTATTTAATTTAAGTTATATTTAAGAATTAATTTGGATTGTTATATCGATAACATTTAATTGGTCACATTTTATGTTTATGTTAGGTTTGTGTTATCATTATCGTTTAACAAAAATTTAATATAAATAATTTTTATAAAATTTAAAAATTATAAAGATTTCTTTTGTTAAAAAGTAAACTAAAAAAATATTATATTCATAAAAACTTATATCTTTTACAGCTACTCATATTTATTAAAAAGTCAAAATTTAACATATCTAATAAATAAGACTTTCAATTACGAGGTGTGGTGTGGTGGTAGCTCACCTTGCTCCTTAACCATATGGTGAGGGGTTTGATCCCCCACTCATAAAAATATAGCGCATCTTCAGTCATTTATCGCTTAGTACAAGCTCTCATAACGAAGAGTTTAGTCTATGCATCCGATTGAGATATTCTAGTTGCACCAAAAAAAGTAAGTAAGACTCTTTACTTTGCGGAAGTCTAGAAAAGTTATATAATATATATAATCTTCCTTTTATATTTTTACAAAAAAATTATTTTCGTGGGGTTACAAAATAGCAATTGCTATCCATCGGCTAACCAATATTCCCTACTCATAGCTACTGACTTCTTAAATTAGTAGATTCTCGGTAAACCAAGCAATCTCGTGTGTTGGTACATATTTTGAAGGGTTTGACTTTGTTCTTTGAATTCAACCGTTCACAAGAGCTAGTTTACTCATTTCGAGTGTTAAACAATGAAACTTGTTACATAGGCCGTCGGGGTCCATAAGGGTAAAGAGAGACGACCAGCGAGAAGAGACTGAGAGAGGTACCGAACGTTAGTTAGTTTTGGACACTCAGTCGGTAACTCAATTAGTCGGTAACTCAATTATTAGTCCAACCAATTGATAGCGACGTGTCGTTGGCCATTCATTATAAATATCAATTATACTGTATAGTCCTTTTTTTTTTCCAAATTACGGTAAAAAGGTTTAAGAATCATTATTTTGATGATTTAATTATTTAAATTAGTCTTCCACATTTTAAGTTTAAAAATTAATTATAATAATCATAAAAAGCACTAGCATAACGATATAATGGGCCGACCCATATTTCGACCTTGCTAACTTTTTTAAAAAGAATTAAAATTAAAAGTGTAAAATAACTTTTTTTTAAATTGAGTCCGAGTCTGGCTTACTCAAACTTAGGCTTATCTGAGACGTAACTCTTCTAAATAAAATAATGTCATTTTGTTTAAAAATATTAAGCCTCAAACTAACTTGAGCCTGATTTGGTCCATTAAAAACACATAAATTTAGGTCTATAGATCATCCTATCGTCATCCCGGTAACATCACGTAGTCAAAGTCTATATTTATGTAGATTTAATAATTTGATTGTTAATTTTAAACGAATTAATATTAGTTTTGAATAATTAATTTATTATTAAATAACTTATTTGATGTATATAAGTTATAAATTATTAGGTATGTTAACAAAATAATAATTATATTTTTCATGTCATTAAAATAAAAACTAATTGCCAAAATTTTATAACACGAGAGTATTAAATTATACGGAACTTAATAAACGCAAATAGGTGTAAATTATTTTTATACATTTAATATCATAGAACGTACCTTAAAATGTTAATTATAATAACCATAGAAAGTATTAACATAATCATGTGATCAAATGATAACAACCTCGTTGGAATGTAAGTCAGTTGTTTGATATTTTAATGATAAATCTAAATATATCTGTTAAGATATTTATTATATATTTTATTATTTAATTTTGACATTTTGAATTAGAGATCTTCAAGATAATGCAATTCTTAAAATCTAAATTAAGATGAACCGTTATCATTTGAATTAAATTTTTGGATAATTGTTTACGTGAGAAAGAAGTTCATTTTAAAAAAGATAATGTGTGGATGACGTTGTTGTGCATTTGGAGGACATCGTCAGATTGGTGCAGATCACTTTGTGTGTGTGACTCTAATTTATGACTCCTGGCTTGCATTTGGACTCCTTACGTGAGTGTTTTCGTTATTGATTGGTTTCTTGTTGGTTGCGTTGTGGATGTACTATCGACCGTGAATTGCTTGTTATTGGTTGTCAATTGGATGGAAGGGTTTGCTGAGCTAACTTCACGTTAATGCTTATTCTATCTTGGTGCTGCAATTTTTATTAATTAATTATGTGAAGACTCCTTTGTATAGTGGGGGTTATTTTGTTGGAGTTTTGAAATAGGTTGATTGGTGGTGGTATGGATATTGTAAGATAGTTGGAGTGGTTGTTAAGTGAAGCATTCTAAGTCTTAGTTTTATTGCTTGTGTGACTCTATTTTCTGCACTACATATGTGATGTTTTCTGGGATGTGTTGACGGTAAATGGTGTTGTCTTTGATCTGATTATTTATTGTTTTGGGGAAAGCTTGCGTGGGATTTGATTTCCATCTTGGTGTGGGTTGATCTATGGTGAATGAGCAGTTTCAAGTTGCTAGGTGTGCAAAAAATTGGGAGATAGTTGAAAGTGTGTTATTGTGTGCATGAGTTATCGTTTTGGAAGGTGCTGTCGTAGGTTGAAAGAAAATGTTAGTGATCTGTAGATTTTGTGATGGTTGTTACATGATTTCTTCCTTGTCCTGTGTTGGTTTGGTCTTTGTCTTGTCTTCATTTGTCGCGGGTGAATGATAATTGTTGACTAATTTCTTTATGGCTGCAACATTTTGGAGTGGGTTGTTTGCGAGGGTTGTCACACTTGACATTTTCATTCTACAACTATGCATTAATATTGACATTTGTGTGAATCAGCCCATATTTTGTAGTGACAACTTTCAAACCTGTTTCGGCAAAACTTTGGACTCATTTTTTAAAAGGTGGAACGTCCATTCTAGGCATCCCTTCACTCGAAAAGGCAAAGACGTAAAATAAAATGTATGTAGTATTTCCAGGACTAATCAGCATGAGTGAAGCCAAAAATCAGGATAAGCCACAATTCTCAATCAATTTAGAACTGAATCTATAGGAGAGTTGCTTTTCTGTTATTTCTCAAGTGTTCTTAGCTATGGTAAATTTTGTTAGTTAAAAGATTGTTGAGAAAAATCTTTTATTAAGGTTAACACGAGTCGGTTGTATTATTGAGTGTGAAATTTTTTCACGGATTGCGAGGACTAGAGATAGTGTCAAGAATTAAGTAGTATCGGCTCAATAAAGTCTTGTATAAAACTACTGTCGTTAATGAAAGATTTAAGCTGAGTGAGGACTCCGCAGACATAGGTAAAGTGTGCTGAAATGCGTTATCAAATTTTAGATAATGATTTATATTTGTGCTTTAATTTTTCAAGTTTTTAATTGTGTTAGAAACGACTGCGATAAATCGAAGATTTTTGCGAAACTACTGTACTTTACCAGGTTTTCAATATCAGTTTTGATAAAAAAATATTTAAAATTTATGAACCAAAATAAAAAATTATTTTACAATATTTTAAAAACCAGATCAGCTTTAAACCGGTAAGATAAAATATTTAACCGATATTAAATTGATGTAAAATTAGATTAAATAAAATTAAAAATTTAAATATAATTAAAAGAGATTGATTCAAAAGTTTAGTTAAAAAATATATTATTAGATGAAAATTAATCTATTTATTTTAGTTTATAAAAATTTATTAATTTGATTAATTAAATAATTAATTAATTAATTTTTAATAAAATCAACAAAAAAATTAAATATCAAACAAATTAAAGGTTCAAAATTTTTAACCAGTTACGTTTTTATTCATAAGTTTTTGGACGGATCTTAAACCGTTTTCTAACCTCAAGTTTGATCCATATCGACGGCGAGGACTGACTTCTCCACTTTCAAATCAACGGCCTAGGTCTAAGGGATCGGAATATGAAAATTCCCACTTTCCGGCCAAAAAGAACGAGCCAACATTCGTGAAACCCCATTAAAAGATTCTCCATCCCCATGATCGCCACTATAAAACCCTATTTTGCTTCCGGCAAAACCATAGTCATTTGCCTCCACCGATACTCATTTCATATCCGGTAAACTCTACGTGTGAACTTCCACGTTAAGGACACACGTGTGAGGTTCGTCGAGGTTTTCCAGAAATACACGTAATATCGCGAGAAACGCAGCGAGTGATCGTATTTGAGAGTGTTTCAACACCAAGCTGATCAGCGAGTCTAAGACCGAAATTAGATTGAAGCAGATTGCTTGGACATTGGCCTTCGAATGTATCCCTAGTGTTTGACGAAATCACGCAATGGTGAGTCACCGAAGCTGAAGGTCGAAGCTTTATATGTTAAGATCTGGTTAAGGCTGAGGATTTTCATATAGAGAGGAAATGCGTATATCAGTAACTCTTAGTTCTAAGAGTTTTACGCATGAATTAGAGTTTTGATCGTACAAACAAATTTGTACGAAGTAATGATTAACCGATAATTTCTTATCGTTGAGTGTTAGATTTTGGCCAGAATTTGAGTTTAATGATGTATTAGTGTCTAGTGATATATTGGATCACCACTGAGGATAGCAATAAGTAGGGTTCAGTTTGGGTATTACCCAACCCTTATTCATATATATTTTTTATGACTCAATTTATTATCTATTTAAAATTTATCAAATTTTTTACTACCTATATCCAAATTTATTGGATTGTTCGGATTTTTAGATATTTATCAAATTGTATAGCACATAAAAATATAACTTTTAAATAGAAAATTTAAAAAGCAGATTTTTGCAAACGCTCCAAATCAAAATTACTTTAATAATAATAAGTCAATATTTTGATTTGTATTTCTTTAAAAAATTATAAAATTGGAATAATAAAAATCATAATATCTTGTGCAAAGATAACATATATTTTTTAACTGAAACAAAGATAGAAATATTCGAGTTATCGATAGATTCATATCCAAATATAAATCCACATCTATTTTTTAGCATTCATTTAAAATTCATTTTTTAACTTTTATGTCTAGTTTTTTTGAGTCAGGTAGTGCAGATATTAATCGAGTTAAAAACTTCTGTCATCCTTAATCACAACATAATTGTATACCAAAATTGGAGAGCTGTAGTGCAGATATTAATCGAGTTAAAAACTTCTGCCATCCTTAATCACAACATAATTGTATACCAAAATTGGAGAGCTGATGCCTTGAGGTTTGGTGTTATTAATATTATCAGTTGATATATTTATTATTATTATCACAAATAAAATGTGAAATTAAAAGTTAGATATAAATTAATTTTATGAATTAATTAATTATTTTATTTTATTTTATGTTTAGACAATATTTAGTATTAATAATATTAACAATTTTATGATAAATAATTAATAAGTAAATAATTTTATTTATCAAAATATATTTGATTTTATTTATAATTAATATTAAAAATTAACTTGACTAATTTTTATTATTAATAAATAAAATTTTAAGTTACTTTATCAATTTATTATATTCACATATTACTACTTATATTAAAAAATAAAACAATTTATAATATTTAATATTTAATTTATATAAATAATTTTATTATTTTACTTATTAGTATTATAATATAATTTTTTTTAAAAAAAAAAACAGAAATGTGATCCAAGTCTGTCCTCTCTGAGTTAACTGATTTAAGAAACCGAAGTACTAGTTGCCGCTGAATTCTCGCAAACAGCATATGACTTCTGTTTCTGTGTGCTTTTGTACTCAAAAGGCCAAGTTTAACAAAATTCAATATGGCTCTGTCCTGTCAAGTTATGAAAAAACGAAATGGAACATATTCATATAAAAAAAGGATAATATATTCAAAATTTTAATAATTTAATTAAATTTAAAAAATAGTTTGACATATTTACTAATTGTTAGGTAGATGTTTATCTACTATCTACGTTAGTAGAGACTAACACTTTCAGATTATTAAAATTTTAAAAAGTTACTTACTTAATCGAAAATTTTTAAATTTAAAATTAATCATTTTAATATTATTTATATAAAAAATAAAACTTGAAAGTTGAGATAAATGTTTTTAAAAATCATATCGGAAGTTAAATCGGTAAAACAAGAGATTTAAGTTTTAAAATATTCAATTAATATTAAATGTGACTAAAAATTAAATAAAATTAAATAATTAAGAATATAATTGAAAGAGATTTTATCTATGTATCAAAGAATTTAAAGTTTAACTATTAAATAAAAATTATTTGATTTATTTTATATTATAAGAATTTATTGATTAATAAAAATAACAATAACAAGAGTTATTATTAAAATATATCAAAAGAAAAATTTAAAAATTAAATTAAAATATAAAAATATTCAAAAATTTTAAAGTTAAATTAAAGTTTCGAGCTCGACGGTTAAGTTGTTTCGAGTAGAAGTATGTTCATGCGAAATGAGGCCTTAGAGCATGTCACCTCGATTTGCCGTTATGGGTCATCCTTAAACTTTAGTTAAAATGGACTTGCATAACTAATAGGCCGAGAAAATATGAAGTTCTGGTTTGCTGTTCTTGACATAACAGGAGATGGGTTGGCCCAATATGATCCAAAAGTTCTTTAATTCTAAAAACGGATCTGTAGTTCATAGAAACGGCAGATATGATCCACAAAATCTTTTGCAAGGTAAATGAGTTAAATATTTTATAATAATTTAACCTATCTTTTCACGGTATCACTTATATATTTCTTTATATTTGTAAAAATTAAACCTATTCACTCGGTTTAATTAAAAATTTTGAATGGATCAAATTTTCGATTTAATTTATCTTAACAATTTTTATTATTAAAAATTAATAGTTTATTAATTAACTTATTAGTTTTAAAAATATAATTGTTTTGTAAATTATAAGAAATGAATTGATGTTCATTTAACTTTTTTAGACAACCTCTTTATTAATTAAGGATAAGGTTGTGTATTATTAGATATTTTATATCTACATTTTAGGCAAAATTTCACTGAATTGTTGTTTTTGTTATTATTTTTATTCATTATTTAATTAAAAAGTTCATTTAAAAAATTTTATTTCTAATCCTTCGAATTTATTCAATTTTACTGTATAGTATTTTTATAATTATCTAATTTTAATTTAACTTTTTAACCTCATTATTAACTTAAAATTTGGTCTAATTTTTAAAATATTAATATTTTATCTCTTTAAAGACTACTAATATTTTCAAGTTTATCGGATCAGCAGAAATATGAAAAGATTGAATATGGTCCCCCTATCTCCTGTCCCTTTGAATTGGCCCCCCTATCTCCTGTCCCTCCTTACTTTTCTTATTTTCTAATCTCATTTCAAATACTTTTGTTGTTTCATGAAAAGAAGCCAATGTAGGGTCCAAGTATCCTTGTCTCTCTGTTCCCCAACACTGATTCAACAGGGGGAGATTGGAGCAACTTGGAATTGTCTTTGTTCAAATTACACGTGTAAGTTCTAACACTCACTTAAACAAAGTACATCGTGTGAGTGAGTATATCTCTGTAAGGGAACAGATCTTTTGTTCCGGTCGTCTACATAAATATGTGGATAAATTTAACCGATATAGAGTTGGAATACCATTTTGAGAACAGTGTGCTGTTCAAGTCCGGCTTCACTTGTCTCATGCAAAGTGACTTTTTTAAAAAAGAAAATTGGAAATTAATTTTTTAACATGTCCTTATTTAATAAATATGATAAAATTTTATCGTGTTTACATTTGTAAAAGGTTTATTCTATTTCTAATTTTATTTGATGATTCTTTTTAAAATTTTATATTTTTTATTATAAGTAGAAATAGAAACAATTTGTTTACTAATTAAGGATAAAGTTACGTATTATTATATTTTTCTAAATTTTAAGACTTATTGAAATTTTAACTAAATTTTGTTGTTTGTTGATATAAATGATAATCTTAATTTGATCTAATTTATTTATTTAGTATACCAAACAAAATTTTAAAAATTAATTCTAACTATTTTAATAACTTAATATTTATTATAAAATAATATCATTTTAAAATTTTGATTTTGGGTTTTAATATAGTCGAGCCATAGCTAATTGCAACTCGAACAATTTAAGATGTTGCCAAAGTTTGGTAAGAGTAGGTTTTGGTTACAAGATTTGGACGCTTGGTAGAGTTGAAATTTCTTCGCTGGCCAATTTTGGCAGGAAAGGGACATTAACGTACAGCAATAATTTGAAGTTATTGTCTCGTCACAATCACCTTATAAATACACATTTTGCATAGGCCCATCTTCTGTTCACTCCTCACACGTGCCAATTGGAACTCATAAACACTAGCAACCCTCAAATTGTCGTTATCCCAAACGACATTACCATCACTTGCTATAATAGTGAACAGTGATTGTGTGTACGGTATCTGGTTTGAGTGCAGCTTTCATCTTGCTCTGTACGACGACGGAGCAACCACTGAGACCCCCATAATTGTCCTATTAGGACTCAGGAAAAGGAAAGCGGGTTTGGAGTGCAACCTTCCCATCTTTAGTAAAAGAGAGAGGATAACGGAATACGGAAACTGGCAGCACTGTAACAGAGGGCTAACGGCAATAACCCTTCTCTTCATTGGCAACAGTAATAATGTCAATCCAACGGAGACTTCTTGCTCCGTGCAAGAGGAAGGAAAGTTGGGCAAATATATTTTAAACCTGAAAGTTCATAATAAAATATAACTTAAATCTTAATACGAACCTAATATTTTTAAAAATTTTAAAATAAATTTTAAATAAACCGAAAATTTGATAGAGTTAAAATGTTTAAAATAAATCTTAAATAAACTAAAAATTTCACAGAGTTAAATTTTTTGTTATTAAATAATTAAAATTTAAAATTAATCAATAAATAGGCCACTATGGATCTCAATTGTCACGTGACAATAGCCCATATTTATATATTTTAGTAAGAAGAACATGCTTATTATATAACAACGAGACTCATTTTTTATTCAAAATTAAAAAATAATGTGACATTAATATTGATGTGATGTTTTAGTTGATATAAATTTAATCTTATTAAAATTTTTATCTACTTAAATTTATTTTGAAAATATTAAGATTTAATTTGAACACTCCAAAATTTTAAAATCTACTCTATATTTTATTGGAAGCGTTGAAGTTAAAAATATACTTTTAGTAACTATTGAAGTTAAAAATATACTTTTAGTGAAAGAATATCTTAAGTAACTTTGAATAAGAACATAATCAACTACATCTAATTCAAAATTAATGAATTATTTTCAAATTTATTAAATTTCGGGTAACGTTCTTACAGGTTGGAGCACCGTATTTTCGTTAAGGTGTTTTAATTATGTGTCAGTTAATCTTATCTACAATTTGTATAAACTCTATATAAATATGTCAATAAAAAAAGTTAATCAAAAAAAAATATGTCAATAAAATTTAATAAAATAGAGTAAAAATTAGTGGATTCAACCTACAAATCCGATCTAAACTTGGTGAAACGGCAAGGCAATCTATATTAACAAGTGAAGTTTGGAAAACTATGATGAGTTTCATGCCAAGAAAATATCAAGTCCAAATGCAATATTGGCCACTTGATGTTCTCTGAATCTAGAAACGTTGAGTGCTAAACAAGTTTTCTAACTCCTGGCCCAAGTGTCCTCGACTTATTGCTTGGATAGGTACATGGCAGGCTGATCAGTGACCTCTTTACAACCGAATTTGTCTGCACGAGAAGATCACCAAGACAGGAACTCGGGATACTCAGTGGTCTTTGTGATCACATGAAGTGCACGTGAAACTGCAAACTCAGAATCAGTCGCAGACCCACGTATCAACTATCAACTCCTAGGAGGTAGGAACCTAAAGAAAGAGTCAACGTCGTGAATGGTATTTGAAAAAAAGTAATATTACTTGCCATTCAATGGATGATGATGATATGACGTGGGACCTTATCGGACTGGGAATTGGGGAGCCATGACAATTGCTGCACTTGTTTTGTTTCGGACCTTTTTGAACTTGTCAAAAACGAATCCTTTTAATTCCATATGATCATAATAAAATTATATTTAATTTTTTGATTAATTAAAATTTACTCTTAATTAACATAATCTTAATCCGTTAATTTTGACATGGTAAGTCATTTTTGTTATTCCTTCTTTTATTTAATAATGCTAATGCAGACATTCAAATTATTGGTACATGAAGTGATTTGTATCCTAGCTTAATAACAAGAGCACTTCACCTTTAGGATTTGGAGTGTATAGACAAGACGTGACACGAAGCTTCTGTAAATTGGGCATTGGCTTTATTCATGTGCCCCAAATTTAAAGTTTTAAAATTTAGCATTTTTCTAAAATTCAAATAAAAAAAGAAAAGACGTGACCATTTTAAATGAATATTATAAATTAATTAAATATTATTATATAAAATTATTGTATAAGTAGGAATTGATTAATTTTTAATTAAAATTAAAATTATATATACTTTTTTATAATTAAAAAGAAAATTTTTAATAATTTTTTAAATTATAAGAATATTCCGTACCTATTATTACCCTAAGAAAAAACTTCGTTTACAAGGGAAACAAGCTTAGGAAGTTTCCTACTGTATCGGTCACGTTGTCAATGAAGCCAAGGAACAGGGGCAACCAAGGACCCGCTGAAGAATTTCCACGAAATTGCAGAGAGACTTCCAAGTCGTTGAAAAGGTAACCATCCCAACGCTTTGTTACATTATGCATCGTTGGACGGAATAAAAACACAAAAACAGTCGGGCATTGCGAACTTCCCTGTGTGCAGCTTTCTCTTGGCGCATTTCCATTGAAGCCAAAATCAACAAGAATCTAATATTGCGAAGAACATCAAGTCAAAGAGAAAAAAGACAGCTAAGATACTTCTATCTTTTAAAAAATTGGTAAGAAAGTTATAAATATTCAAAATTTCTAAAAAATAATTATTATTAAACTATTATAAAACAGGTTAAAGATTAAATAAAATTTAAAATCTTAGCTATAAAAAAGTTTAATTAAAAAATATATTGTTATATAAAATTAGTTAATTTATTAAAATTTTAAAAAATTATTAATTTACAAAAAATTTGACCGATTAATTAATAAATTGATTAATTTTTAACAAGAAAATTTGTTAAAGTAAATCGAATAGAAAAGTTAAAAATCAAACAAAAAAATTAAATGATTTAAGATTTTTACGATTAAACCGATTAAATCGGTTGAATTTTTAAAACATTGATATACTTAGCTCTAGCTGAATAAATTTTAAATAGACAGAAATTTTAATAAAGTTAACTTTTAGTCAATTGATGTTAATTTTTTTAACCTTTTAAATATAAAATAAATTACACTTTTTTAAAATTAATAAGAAAATGTGTCTAAACTATTTTTAATAAAATAAAATATGATTATTCAATAAAAATGATTACGTAACTAATTTTTTAAAAGTAATAAGATATTGTCATAAATTTCTTGTATCATAACACACGAGAGAGTCATTCCAATCGTTAGATTATAATACATAAGAAGGAAAGGGGTTGTGCATGAATTAGTAGTTACTCATTTAAGATAATAGTTGAATTTAATAATTGTTTGATATTATTACAAGTTGTGAAGTTGGTTTGGTTGTTTGAGTTGCCTTGTGTGTCCATTATGTCACGTTGTGCATGTACTTGAGAACGAGAGCGTGGTCAAGCGAGTGATGGTCAAAGTTAAAACCCTTTACAATTAGCATGGAAGAATTAGATGAATATGGCTGCATTACTATTACCTCCATGCAGGAGACAACTTGACAGCTTAGAATATCTCCTCTCTCAATTTTCCTAAAATGCTAATTTGCCCTAATCGTGCAGTGCCTCTACACCTCTTTCCCTTTCCCCAATAGGATCAGCGTTTTTTTTCCAGGAAAATTCCCACCTCCAGGACCAGAAAGAAAAGGAAAATAATGCAATGCGCAAACCGATAATAATCCTGCAACCTCGTGCCTATCATTGCCATCTCTGAAACCAAACAGACCCTTCTATTGGAAAACTTCAACTCTTACCGCAGACTATAGTTTTCGGAACTGATTAGTAATGAGGAGAAAATTCTTTCACATACTTCAAACTTCAAAAAGGGTTGGATACTGCTACATAGATTACTGACAACAATTCCACATTTTCTTTGAAGTTTCAAAGATCAAAGAGAAAAATAAAAAGGGAAATCGAAATAACATTATGTGGTTGCTGAAACTGAAACTCCAATTCCGCTTTGTTAATTGTACGGCAATTTACCCACTTGAGAAGAACAGTGAGCCCGAAGACACAGAAGAAGAAACTCGAGTAATTTCTTGGTATGGTCTTTCCTTGAAACACTCGAGAGACATTCTTGGGGGCGATAATGCTACTGTTACGGAGGACGACGAATGAGGTCCGGGGTCTTGATGCGACCCTGAAAATTTTCCGAGAAAATGCATGTCAAACCAACTGTAGCTGAAGCAAAAATGTGCAGAATTTTAAACTTACTTGACAAATTCTCGGTACGAGGATTGCGGGCTTTTTCCAACCGGAACTTGTGGTTTTCCTGATGCGATTTTCTTCTGCGACGATTATGATCTGCCAATCGTCTTCTGCAACTGCGTTTTCCATTGTCAAACTCAGGAAGAAGATGGAACCTGGACAACGATTTTGTACAATTTCTGTTATTACAAGATAAGATGTTCATGTAATGTAATCCTAGCTATTCTTGGAACACAAATGTCCGCTTATGGAACACACACACACAAATGCCCTCGGGATCTCCAAACTTACGGGAAAAACAATCATTGGGACCAAGACATAAAATCAAGGGGTATTGTCGTCATGTTGTTGCTTCCTACCATGTCTTAAGATGGAAACACAAATACAAGTTGAAGAAAGACTACTAAGCTAATAATAAAAAGAAGCAGAAGAAAAAATTAGCAGCCAAGTGAAGCGAAGAACAGAATATAATTTTGCAAGCATACGGACGAAAAGGCCCTCAACAGCATCGCGTTTGCCGGAAACGCAATTGACTGGGTCCTTAGCACAAGAACAGGGAGCATTTTCGTCATTGTGTCGCAACTCTTATCATCATTTTAGTTTATTTTCTAAATCTATGAATGATGGGATTGTGTTCAGAAATGCATGGGAGGGCGTTTTCGTAATTCCGAGAAACCTGCTACACTGTTGGCAGAATCGCTGAGTCAACCCGGAGACTATCACAGTTGACGCTTTCGAGTGAAACTCGCAGACCTTGTGGCGTCTATGGTAGTGTTTGGCGAGGGACAGATCAGCAATGCACCCGCCGGCTTGACATCTGGGAACATTCGGTGGACCGGGGTCGACCGCTCTTGACGGACGATACAGCCGGTTCACGAAATCATTCTCAGCTGAAGAGAAATACGTCCGACCACCCAAATTCAGCCCTATTCTCGCCGAGAAACCCTCGGCCTGAGACACTTCTTCGGCTTTCGGAACGATGAAGTACGTCGCCTGTGTTGCTCCAGTGACCACAGTGGACGTGTGAATCGGGTCGGGCGAAAGAAGTGATGGATAGTAAAGGTTAGTGTTGACTTGGTGGTGAAAAAACCCGGCGGTGGGCTGTTGAGTGAGGTGTTCATTGAAGGATGGTGTTGTGTAATGATCGAAAATCTGGCGGTTTTGGTCTTGCTCGATCAGGCGGTTTTGGTCTTGTTCTTGAGTTGTTACTTCTCCAGAGAGCAAAACATTTGATGGGTTTCCCCATTCGTACCCCAACATGTTTCAGCGCTCGAGCTTGAAGCTTATCTTGTGAGTCAGACCTCCTAATCTGTACCGAGAAATAGACACAGGAAAATGAGAGTTAGAAACTGCTAAACGTGTCAGCTTTTGGAAGAGATAAACGAAAAAAGAAATAGCTTTTGGAGACATGTCGGTGTTTTAGGGAGTTAGTAGATGCAGAGACAGGTAAGATACAGTAGCTTGAGCTCACCTATAGCTGTATGGGACTCTGAGAACTGAAAAAGAAAGCTGGATCGAATTTCGAAAACTCTACTTGCCATTAGAGGGGTTTTAGTGTAAGAAAGTTTGTAACTATAGCTTTCACTAGGGTGTTGTCGACGAGAAATTTAAGTCTTCCATACCCTTCTTCTTCTGCATCAAGCCATCAGTTCAAAGCTTTTGTTTCTTTATTTAGCTCTCAGTCTACGTTTAAAGCTTTGGGCTCTATATCTATCCCCAACTCACTTGATGCTTCTTTTATCTCCCTGCCCTCGAAAGCCCACGTTTTTGTTCTGTCTGTTCCTGAAGTTACGACGCATCATTCAGATTTCAGACACAGACTAAGAGCAACTGATTATGATTTACGAGTCGGCTTTTGCGGTGTTGATTGGAGCTTTGAAAGTACCATTTTACCCATTTCATTGTTACACTTTAACGGTGGAGACACCGTGCAAAACTTTTCTGGGTCTTTTACGGTGTTCTGTTTTCACTAATCCAAACCCAGTTTGGATTTTGGAACGGCCTGTAATACATGCCAGGATAGCACTTCTTTTTAGATTTTACATTTTACCACGTAGTGAAACTGTCACGCCATGGGCTCTTACGTCGGTTTCCTGCTTTGAATTGAATAATCATTTATGTCTCATGGGCTCCCGCTTTACAGTTTCGGGGAAGGTTGGTATTTTATAAGAAGTTAATTTCATGACTATAAGGTCACAAAATAATAAATTTATTAATTATTATAAGGTAAATAATTATTTATAATGTCACTTAAAAATTATTTTAAAATCATTCGAGTTTGAATTAAATTGCATTATATTTATTTATTTATTTATTAAATATATGTACATAACTACACATATATTTATCAATGAGAAAACTCAAATAGCCTCCATTAAAATAGATTACTACACTTAACTTATTTAAGTTTAATTTATATCTCTTAAATTCAAGTATGGTCAGGTTTTAAATGGTCTCAAACTTGACTTCACCTAATTCTACCTAACTTAAGGATTCAACATTCAACACCTTGGCGCCTTCAATTCATACTTATCGTTATCCTCTACGATCAAAGATTCGATTGAAGATAATTAACAGCTTTGATCTTACATTTCTTAGCAGCCATTAAGGTTCTAACCCCCAGGCCACCAATAAACAAAACATACTAGTAGACAGCCACCAAACAACACGACACGACATTAGTCGTATAAGAGGAATACTGAGAATAAGAAAGATTAAAAAACACAAAGTAAAGATTTTACGATAAAAAGAATAAAAACAGAAGAAAGATACTAGAAGTAACACTGACACTCGCTAGAGAAAATAAAGAATAGTGAAAATTAGAATTTATTATATTTATAATTAAGATTTGAATCAAATTAAATAGTAAATTTTAATTTAAAAATAAAAAATCCATTTAAAATCTAATTAATTAAAAATAATTAATATCATAGTTAAATACAATTATGAATTTATTCAATCATGTAATGTTAATATTATACAATAATTAATATCACACTATGTTTTCTTCAAAACGAAAAAGTTTGTAGTTACTATTTTTTAGATGTGTACTAATTAAATATTTCATATTAGGCAAGTCTCATACGATAAGCTTAATAAAAAAATATAAGTAGAAGAAATCGAACACAGAGCCCTTTAATTCTATGCCCTTCCATTTCACCAACTTAACCGCGCTAGGCATATCTCCCGAATTTACACAACAGATTTCAGTCAACCTTCCAATATCTTATCCGTTCGAAAACAAAAAACACCTGATTAGATAATTACTTACCATCAAATATCTAATCCTAGCCAGTTCATTTTACTACGAATTAGTAATACTAGGCGAGCTAGTAAAGGCTACAAGCAGCTAACTACACACGGTACCGTTTCGTCTTTTGAGGTCTGTATTGCTTTGCGTGGGGTCTGATATATTCAATGCCTATGACAGGCAATAGTGCACATGCTCATTCGTTGTCAAACTTGCACTTATCCACATTTGCCTTGTATATGAAACCAACATACCTTCTAAGAAAATGACCCCAGGACGAGAGAAAAACATACATACATATATATATATATATATATATATATATATATATATATATCTGAGAATA
>JANZLC010000009.1:24349570-24368906 GCA_026413385.1 Erythroxylum gracilipes
AAAGGTAAAGTCATTGGTATTGGTAAAGTGGGTAAGGAACCTTTGCCTACCATTGACAATGTTTTACTTGTTGATGGATTGAAACATAATTTGTTAAGTGTTTCTCAATTGTGTGATATGAATTTTAATGTGTCATTTGAATCATCTCATTGTGTGGTTAAGAAAGATGAAAATATTGCATTCATTGGTTTGAGACATGGAAATACTTATGTTGTTGATTTACATGATGATAGTTCATTTAATGAAAAGTGTTTAGTGACATTAGAAGAAAATGCATTTTTATGGCATAGAAAATTAGGACATGCACCATTGCCTTTAATTTCTAAACTTTCTAAAAATGATATTGTGAGAGGCTTACCTAAGATAAAATTTGTTAAAGATCATTTGTGTGAATCTTGTTTGAAAGGTAAACATGTTAGAGAATCATTCAAACCAAAGAAAGAAATTTGTACATCTAGAATTCTTGAACTTGTTCATATGGATTTAATTGGACCATCTAGGCATGCTAGTCTAAGTGGTAAATTATATGTACTTGTAATTGTGGATGACTTTTCCAGATTTACTTGGGTAAGATTTCTTGCAAATAAAAGTGATGCTTTTAATGAGTTTACTAAGTGGTGTAGGTTGGTACAAAATGAAAAGAATTTGACTATTGTTGCAATAAGAATCGACCATGGAGGAGAGTTTGATTGTGAACCGTTTGAAAGGCTATATGTGACAAATATGGAATGAAGCACAATTTTTCAACACCAAGGACACCGCAACAAAATGGTGTTGTAGAAAGGAAGAATCGCTCACTTGAAAAAATGAGTAGAACAATGATAAATGAATACAATCTTCCTAAAGCATTTTGGGCGAAGGCAATCAATACCGCGTGCTATGTCATAAATATAGTGCACTTGAGAAGAAATAAAAACAAGACACCATACGAGCTATGGAAAGGTAAGAAACCCAATATTTCTTATTTTCATCCTTTTAGTTGTAAAGTATTTATTCATAGTAATGGAAAGAACAATTTAGGAAAATTTGACTCAAAATCTGATGTTGGCATATTTCTTGGTTATTCACTAGCTAGTAAAGCATTTAGAGTCTATAATAATAGAACTAGAAGTGTTGAGGAAAATATACATGTTAAATTCGATGACATGATTTCACCCCCGAGGAAGGTTTGTTTTGATGATGATGCAGGAAACATAGAAAATGAAGTTGAAGAAAAAGAATCCAATGAAGAAGAAAATTTGGATGAAGAAGATCATGTTCCTAGCACGAAAACTTGGGCAAAGGCAAAGAATCATCCTATGGAGCAAGTTATTGGTGGCTTGAATGATGGTTTAAGAACTATGAGGAATACATATGAATACATGGGTAATTCAGCGTTCATCTCGCTAGTGGAACCCAAGAATATAAAAGAGGCTCTTGAAGATGAAAATTAGCTATTGGCGATGCAAGAAGAACTAAATCAATTCAGAAGGAATAATGTATGGGATTTAGTAGCTCTACCAAAGGACAAATCAATCATTGGAGTAAAATGGGTAAATAGGATAAAGCATGATGAGAATGGTGAAGTAGTCAAAAATAAGTCAAGGTTAGTAGCTCAAGGATTCTATCAAGAAGAAGGACTTGACTATAATGAGACATTTGCACCAGTGGCTCGTTTGGAAGCAATCAAATTATTATGTGCTTTTGCCTCACATAAAAGGATTAAGTTGAATCAAATGGACGTCAAAAGTGCGTTTCTAAATGGCTACATTCAAGAGGAAGTATACGTCAAATAACCACCGGGCTTTGAGGATCATGAACATCCGGATTATATTTACAAGCTCAAGAAGGCACTTTATGGATTAAAGCAAGCACCAAGGGCATGGTATGAAAGGTTAAGTACTTTTCTAACTCAAAATGGTTATATTAGAGGTAAAGTTGATAATACTTTGTTTATAAAACATGTTGATCAAGATATGTTAGTTTGTCAAATATATGTTGATGATATTATTTTTGGTGCTACTAATGAATCTTTGTGCAAAGAACTTAGTGATTTAATGCAAAGTGAATTTGAAACGAGTATGATGGGAGAACTCAAGTTCTTTCTTGGGTTGCAAATCAAGCAATACAAAGATGACATCTTCATTCACCAATCAAAGTATACCAAAGAGCTTTTAAAGAAGTTCAACATGGAAGGATACAAAGAAGCAGCAACACCAATGGCATCAAATCTAATTTTGGAAAAATCTGAACATGAAGAGGATGTTGATCAAAAGCTTTATAGAGGTATGATCAACTCTCTTTTATATTTAACTGCTTCTAGACCAGATATAATGTTTGCTACTTGTCTTTATGCTAGATTTCAATCTTATTCCAAAATTTCTCATTTAAGTGCATGCAAAAGGATTTTTAGATATTTGAGCAAAATTATTAATCATGGTTTATGGTATCCTAGTTGTGATTCTTTTGACTTGTATGCTTATAATGATCCTGATTATGGTGGTTGTAGAGTAGATAGAAAAAGTACTAGTGGCCTATGTCATTTCTTATGATCATCTTTGATTTCTTGGGCTAGTAAAAAATAAGTTAGTGTAGCTATTGCCACTGCTGAATCTGAATATAGCAGCTAGAAGTGCATGTGCCCAAGTTCTTTGGCTTAAGCATCAATTACTTGACTATAGTATTATTGTTAAAAATATTCCAATTTATTGTGATGATACCAGTGCAATTTGTTTGAGTAAAAATCCAATTTTGCATAGTAGAACAAAACATATTGAAATTAGACATCATTTCATACGTGATCATTGTTTGAAAGGTGACATTTGTTTGAAACATGTATCTTCTAGTGATCAATTGGCTGATATATTCACTAAACCCCTTAAAGAAGATGTGTTTGTGAACATTAAATTGAAACTTGGTATGTGTGATTTGAATTCTATTGGTTGATTGTAATTATCTGCATACACTAGCACAGCAAAATGGTCAAATTATTAGGCAAATTTGCAATCCCATCGGAGAATACATCATCATGATTTACATTTAGGTTTTAGGTTTTAGAAATTTTCCAATCGACTAATTGGAGTTTGAGATGACTGATGTTAAGGTAATAGTCGAGTTATTTTGATTTGCTTGTTGACTAATGCATCAAGGGATGAAGTGATTAAGTGTTAGTCGACTATTGGTCTTTGACCAGTCGACTATAGATGCGCACTGTTCTTTAAAAATCCATTCTTCCCTAAAATCTCCGAAAACTCATTCTCTTGTACCTTCAAGATTTCTTCTTCATAGTTGACTACCCTCTTCAAATTTCTTTAAATCCAAACTTCCCAACCTCAATCCTCTTCCAAAAACACTAAACCCACTCATCAGTTCAACAAATCAACTCTTTATTCCTTGAAGATCCCATTATTGTCCTCTCAAACGCTAACCTACGTAAATCCTTTGGTTTTGTCAAAATCTCTCCAAGTTCTTCACTATGGCTCCAAGAAAAGCTACAGGTAATGGAAATCAAGCTGAAACCTCACCTCAACATCCAAGGGTTCGTGGATTATCTTCAAGGGGCGGCGTTGAGAGAGAAAATGAAGTGATTGAGCCATGGTTCATCTCAAGGGAGGCTCAAAATCTGTATTATAAGGTACTTAAAACCGAAGTTCTTATCCCCTCTATGAGATTTGATTGGGTTGAACTGGATCATAGTGAATTTACGGAGTTGTTTACTGAAATCACAAGCTTTGGATTGAGAATATTTTCTGGGTTATACGAATGATATATATGAGGATATGGTTAGAGAGTTTTATGTTAATCTTGTCCTCATTAGAAGTAATATGGATACTAGAGTGATTTGAAGTCTAGCATTCAAGGAAAATAGATCTTTATTTGTGAAGAAAATCTGTCTATTTGGTTTAAGTTGCCTAAGGGTAGAGTTAGGCCTAGAGCTTCCTTCTTAGATTTGAATATTTTTGAGACACGAGGATGGAGATACTAATGAAGAAGCTGAAGAAAATTTTGGTTATAATGAAGAGAAAGGTGATGAGTTACTTGGTAGATTGTGTTATGATCATTCCTCACCTTATGAGGCAATGGATTTGTCGTTGAATTATCGTTTGTATTATTTTATCAATAGAGTAGTCTATCCAAAGAAAGCGAGTAATAATCATATTACATCATTGCATAAGGAAATTCTTTGGCATTTGGAAGAAGGCAGGCAAATTAATTTTACGAGTCTAATTATTCAGATGATGAGGAAAAAGACAAATTTATTAAGAGGTGAACTTAAGGGAAAAATAGTCAAGCATAAAGGAATGCCTTATGCAGCCTTAATAATTTACATCTCTAAGTTGCAAAGATGTAATATGAGTTCTTATGATCATTATCCTTATCCAACGAGTTGGCGTTTTACACCCTACAATATACGTAGTATGAAGTTGGTTAAAACAGTTGAAAAAGGATGGGTGTATGCATATCATATAGAGAAGCTTGGGTTGACTTTGGAGAGTGAACAACAAGTGCCTAAAAGGCAACATTCAAAAAGGGCCAGTGACCATCCAAGTAGTTCAAAACCAAGCAATGTGCGATGAAGTGAAGAATCTCAAGAAGAACTCAGAGATCAAATTGAAGAAATGAACGTGAGATTGGATCTTCAACAGGAGATGCTCATTCGCTTGGAGAAAACCATGAATTTTTTTTTTTTTGATAAATTGGGTTGTAGGCATGATGATGCTTCTCCTCCATCATGATGGTGATTGTATTTGCTATAAGACCAACATTTCATGTTTTCTTCATTTTATTTGTGACTTTTATTATGTGTCGGTGTGATCCTTTGTTTGATGGTTTACTACTCAATTGTCATGTGTGATTGCGATTCTGTTTTGAAATCGAGTGTGCTGATTGTTTTGATCATAACAAAAAGGGGGAGAAGTTACTTGTGTTAAAAATTGTTGAAATTGGTAAATTATTGTTCCACTTTGGCAATAAATTGTTACACGTTGTTATGGTAAATTATTGTTCCACTGTGGTAAATTATTGTTTGTTGGATTAACATTATGGATTATGGAATTTGCAATATTATTAGATTCATTGATTTATTGATTAAGGGGGAGACAATCTAACCAACTAGACAAGGCATAAAAACCTTGATCAATTTTTTCTCTCTTTTTAATTTCTTAAACAATTTCTAAATGTTTTGTCATTATCAAAAAGGGGGAGATTGTTGGACCAATGGTGGTTAACAAATTAAATCCTTCTATGTTTTGATAATAATAAAATTTATAGAATTGGTTAAGAAATAATTTCAGATATGTTGGATTGAAATTCTAATAAAGGATTAATACAAATCAAGATTGAAATATTCAAGAGATAGACAAGGTGGAAGAGATTATGTAAGATCAAATCATGGATGAAGAATTCAAACTAGTATCTCAACAAACAAAGCTTGAAGATCATGTAAGATCTGTCATGAGATCCAGCACTAGTCGACTATCATGTCACAAGTCGACTAATAATATTAGATCTGTCAGTTCTTTCCAAGACAAGTCGACCAACATGTTGATAGTCGACTATCAGTCTATTAGTCGACTATTCGAAGAGTGGAGATAAAACTCACATGAAAAACGTTAGTGTTAGTCGACTGATTCTTTGAAGACAAGTTGACTATAATGTATTATCGACTATCACACATCGACTAGTCGACTATTAGGTACAGCTGAACATAATCAGACCGAGTCAATTGGTTACAAACGGATTAAAAATCATTCTACAATGGCTATGAGCAGTCCACAATGGCTAGAAGATCTACAACGACTACAATCATCTTGAAGTCTGCAAATAAATTAAGGGAACATCAAATGATCGTTAGAATAGTCCAAAAAGAAAAGCATATTGATCATAGTTCAAAATTATCATTTCATTGCTCTCAATTGCTCTTAGCACATTCAATTGTATTCAGCTGTACTGAGCTTTACTTCAATTTCTATTATTGTTATTGTGAGCTGAGTGATTAGAGGAGAATCACTTGTGAGGTAGGATTTGTGTCGGAAAAACAAATCGATTGTGAGGTGTAGCTTGAGCCGGAAATCAAGTGGTGTTGGAAAAGTTCACACTGAACTAAAAAGTGTTTAGTAAAGAGTTTTGACAAAATCCTAAGTGGGAGCTTAGGTAGAGGACGTAGGTCTTAGCACCGAACCTCTATAAAAACTGTGTTTGCCTCTCTTCCTTCTCTTTTACATTTCAATTTGATTGTTTGTGTGTATTAACTATTTTGTTTTTGTAGTACTTTGCGAAAAAGTTTCAAAGATCTATTCAACTCCCCTTTCTAGATCGTTTTCACTCTGATCCTCCTCTAAACTCAAGCCTAGCAAAAAGAAGCACAGTCATTACATCGATTTATGAAGCTAATAATTTCAAGTTATTAAACAGTTTCTTTGCAACTTACTTCCCTCTTCATGATTGTAGACTTCCAAGGAGATCAAACTCTTCTCTCACTTTGATCTTGACATTGATCCCCCGTTATTTATCAATTTCTTCTTAGATCAGAGCACATTGATAATGAAGATCATTCCGATTTTCTTTACAGATCAGGCAATTTTGATATTGGAAAATCGAACAAGAGATGAAGATAGGTGAAACAGAGAGATGTGAGAAAAAAGAGAGAAAATCAGGAGAAAGAAAGAAGCGAAAGTGAGAGTGAAAAACGTGGACGGAAACTCTAGAAACATTTATTTATAATCAAACGGCAGCGCAAACGACGCCGTAGAGGTGGTGTAATAAAGAAAGATCAAAATCGATGCGCTTTACATAATTCAAAGTATTGCACTTATTTTAATTTCCATCCGATTTGTCGATTATGAATTGATTAATTTTTTAGTTTACTGTTAATTTTTTAATTTATTTCAATAATTATTATTATTAAAAATTGATAAATTTATTAATTAGTTATTTAATTTTCATAAATTAATAAATTCTATAAACTGAAATAAATCAATTAATTTTTATTTATTTATTTTTTAATTCGAAAAAACCCCGTAGGCCGGCCAAGCGGGCACACCTCTCTGAGAACCCAATTGGCCCACCACTTCACAGGCGGGCCAAGCGGCCGCACCTTATCATTGAAGGCCCAACTAGTTCTCTACCGACAAGTAAAATCCCGGCTGCCCCAGGCTCTTACAAGAGGGGCTAGCATGGAATCGAACCGGGACCTAACTGAAGCTAAACCTCGCTTTCAACCATCGAGCCACGCCCCTTGAGGGCTATTTAACAATTTTAATTAAACTTAAAATATTTTATAAATAAAAAAACCTCTTTTAATAATCTTTTAGATTCTTTACTTTTATTTAATCTTTAATATATTATAATACTAATTAAACCTTTTAAATCTTAATCTTATATGTGGTCCATTTAATTACTTGTTTATTTTTTACCATTTTTGCAAGAATTTAATTGTGATAAAATGTTAGCATATACTTTGCAATAAACAACCAACTAGATTGCAGGAGATCCCAAAGCGAGTCCAACTCTACCAGAAGGTTCAATAGATCAAGTCCAATCAATTCGTGCCTCTTTTATCGTGAAATAACATCTTTTTAATAAAAAACTCACTAAATAATATTGTTTTATTCTAAAATTTAAAAAACCAAGTAGTTCAGAATATCATTTTAAACAACTCGAAATTATGAAATAATATTGTTTTATTCTTAAATTTAAAAAGCCAAATAGCACAAAATATCAATTTAAACAACTAAAACCTAGAGTCTAATTCTGCGAACTAAACGAGATAGACAATACTTGTTGCCATCTCTACCACCAGCTCAAATTTGAGTCAAGCCTATAGCCTAACTTATTTCTTTGGTACCAAAAAAAAAAAAAAAAGTAATGACGTATTATAAAGGATTTAACCTACCTTTCTCATCAAAATGAACAAGTCAATGACGTATTATAAGCTTACATCCCCTTCTCACTAGCAAATATCCTACCTCAAATGGTATAGGACGGCATATTCTAAGCAAACTTCACGAATAACTACAATCATATCATTGACAAAGACTACTAGAATTGAACGATCCAAAAGGGCACCATTTTGGCCAAATACATAACACCTGGATATTCAGAAATAAGTTAAAAGGTGAACAAAATTGCTCTCTTTTATGGGTAAACAATCTCGAAGAAAGCCAGAAAGGCAGTGCCCATCAGGACATCCAAAATCTTGGACCCGATAACTCCCGCTCAGCGGACGAACCTCGGGTAGCGAGTTGTTGAATCCGGGAAGAAAATTCTTCAGCCTATTCAAAAGACAATGTCAGTGATCTTCTAACGAATGTGGAGGGCAGAGGAGGGGATGCTGCTTACATGCTTTATTTCAGGGTAGATTGTACAGACACTGACTGTGAATAAGTATATTCTCAAGCAAGAATTGTTCCACAAATGCAAGAACCGAAAGACAACTACTAACCTTCTCATCAATCCACATCAACGAACTCAGTTGATTGTTTAATACCCGGACGACTGCATCCAATGGAGTCATCCTATCAGTTGCTTCAAGTTCACCGCCCTAACATATTAATAGCAAATTATGTTAGTTTTTGTTTAGAAGTATGCAGAAGCGAAAACTATTGGAATTGAGGTGTTCACCTGGTTGGCGTTCAGGGTCTCAATAACTGATTTGATCAGCTCTGTCATATGTTCCATTTCCCTCTCTATAACCTCAGCTTGTTCATACCTAGAAATTAATATAAGAAGACGTCACAAGTAAACAGGGAAGAAGAAAAGTTCCAATTGAGGAACCATTGCAACCCAAGTCCGAAGCTGGTTACATAAAATGTGAACATCTCAAATAAAATGAAAGTAAAGACCGAGTTCTGACATTGCATCTCTTGTTGATGCTGCTTCATCATCAAGAAGCAATTCCTGCTCATCCTTATAAATGCGCTCAGCTTCTTCTTCCACACTTTGCAAAGCCTTATCAACCTAGACAGCAAATAAACTCGATCATATCAAAGCCAGTATGTGCACACCCTATATACAGACCAAGTTCCAATCATACAGAAAAAATACGAGGAACAGTATGAAAAGTGTAAGAAGCTATTAAATTACCTCCTGTTGATGAGTTTCAATCAATTCTAATTGCCGCTCCAAATTAGCTTGACTCTCGACAACTTTTGCCACTTCAATCTAAAAGCAAATCATGCATGAAGTCAAACAGAGAAGAAAAGATCAAGATTGCACAAATACCGCCACAAGGCCAGCAAATTCGAGAAGCTGAACATGAAATCAGATACAGTAAATAAAAACAGGGAATAAAGCTGAAGAAGCTATTTTATCTTAATGAAAATTTGCTTTCGATCAAATTAAGAGAAGAAGCACAATTACCTCAAGCTTAAGAAGAACATCACGATTCTGCAAGATCCTCTTATCCCATTCAGCAATCGCGGCAGCTTGCTTTCGGAATTTCCCAGTACGCTCTTGAAGTTCAGTGTTCCACTCTTTAATAATCTTCAAACAGAATATAATATATGTTAAAACAGTAAATCCAGGTGGACATGCTCCAGTGTTTAAGTAAGACAAAGGATCATAGACAAAGGTTCAATAGTTGAGACAGGATCGGCTTATCTGATGTGGTAATCATTAGTTTCCAAAATACCCAAACGGTTATTAAAAAGCTTTTGCACACTTCGAAGAAAGAATCGGCAATTCAAATCTGAAAACAAAAAGATGTAAGAATTACCTCCTCAACGGTCTTACCCGTAACCTCAGATGGTATTTTTGGTTTAGAGGGAACAGCTAAGCTCACACTTGAACTTGTCCTGCAGAAGAATTCAGAACTGAGATGCATATTAATACACCAATATCATAACATAAGATTATCTAATACAGACCCAGCAGTGGAAGCAACACCAAGAGACAAAGATGTTTGAGCAGCAGGAGTACTAGCACTAGTAGTTGATGAAGCAGCAGAAGTTGAAGCAGGACCACCTGCAACAGTTTTGTTGAGAAATTCAACCCCTTTAATAACCTCTTTCGAACTTAGCATATGGAATTCATACTGAAATTGACAACTAACAAGTAATGCCAATCATGAGCAGGATTAAGATTACAACTGACCAAACACAGGTGCAGGAGCAGAGGTAGAAGGCATTGAAATTGAAGCAGGCGTTGCTGATGCTTTGGTAGACAATGAGAACCCAGTAAAGGAATTAGGAGTAGTGCCTGTGGAAGTAGCAGAGCCGGTCACTTCAAAACCTTTAAAAGAAGTAGCAGCAGTGGCAGGAGTAGTAGCTGTAGTTGTTGCAGAAGGCGAAGCAAATGAAGAAAGATTCAGTGCAGGCATCGAAGATGAAAAAGTAGACGAAGCAGTAGCAGCTGGAGTGGAGCCAGTCGTGGTCGTAACAGTTGAAAACAATGGTGAAGTGGGTTTCGTTGTGATCGAGCTTGAGAATGCAGCGCCAGATGAAGAAGGAGTAGAAGAAGAAGTGATGCCCCCAAACGAGAATCCTGAGGACGAAGATTGCGTCAGAGAAGGAGGTGATGGAGTCACAGCAGTTGAAGTTGTGCTCCTCGCAAAGGAAAATCCCGATGAAGAGGAGGAAAGCGCCGCCATAGCACTGGTGGTTGAAGTTGAAGCTTCGGTTGCAGTAGTCTTGGCGAACGAAAATCCAGAAGAAGCTGTAGTGGTGTTTGCATTGGAAGATGAGCTTAATTGGAAAAATGTAGAAGAGAATGAAGGAGCACTTGGCGCTGATGAAGCAGTATTAGAACTAGAAGAGCCAAACAAGCTAATGCTTGTAGTTGAAACAACAGATGTTGATCCAAAAGCTGGAGCCCCAGAACTAGTACCATTCGATGAAGATGTTGTTTCAAACAGGGATGAGCTTGCACTTGATGGTGTTCCGAACAGTGATGAACCAGTACTTGCTGTTGTTGTATTGCCAAAGAGAGATGAACCAGTGCTTGTTGTTGTTGTTATGCCGAACACAGATGTACCAGTGCGTGTTGTTGTTGTTGCGCCAAACAGAGGTGAAGAAAAGCTTGTTGTAGTTGTGCCAAAAGGGGATGAAGCTGAACTAGCGGCGGTAGACGGCGGAGTAATGCTGGCCGCAGACGAATTTGCCCCAAAAATGGAAGGAGTAGAGTTTGTGCCGAAGATCGATGAAGTAGTGCTTGATGTTGTTGTTGATGATGAAGTCGCCCCAAATAGAGACGAACCCGAACTTGATGCGGACGAAGTTGTTAGAGGTTTCGTACCAGTCGGAGCTCCTCCAAACAACGGCGCAGAACCGGAGGCCGCGATGGAAGTTGTACCAAACAGTGGCGATGTCGAAATGGCCGCCGTTGAAACCACGGCGCCGAACGGAGACGAAGCTGAACTTGCTCCACTGAATGAATTTGAACTAGCAGCGCCAAAAGCAGGAGTCAACGACGAAAACGCCGCGGCAAAAGGTGACGTGGTGGAGGTTGATGATGAGCCGAAGCCAAACAGAGACTGACCAGAACTGGATGAAGCGGATGGGGAGGTGAACACGGCGGTGGCAATGGAGGAGGAAACGGTGGACGACGTGGTGGTGGTGGTGGTGGTGGTGCTGGTAGGGTTAGGGTTAGGGAAGCCAAGTGAGAATGAAGAGGACGTTGAAGAGGAGGAGCTAGGGTTTGCAGACGAGGAAGCGAAGGAGGAGGTTCCGAATGAGGAACCGACTCTTGGTGTGGAGGATCCAAATACGGAACCGGAGGACCCAAATGAGAATCCAGCACTTGGCGTGGTGGATCCGAATGGAGAAGCGGAGGACCCAAGTGAGAATGCTGAATTAGACGACTGAGACGACGACGAAGAGCCGAAGCCTGACATTTTGGCTCCGTTTCTCTGAACTCTCCGCGAATGGATTTTGGTTTCGAAAATGAAATGAAGGCCTTGAAGGGTTTTTCACCACTGTCTGGAAGAGAGCGTCTCGTTAAGCGACATGTCGTTTCGCCTCTGGCCAACATAGAGGAAGCAAGCAGGGCCTAATCTTTGGACTGAGAAGTAGGCTTGCCCCGTATGTTAATATTATAAAAAGGAATTTCCAAATAACTAAAATGTCATTTGTTTATTTGTTTATTTTAATGCGAGTTCCATTTTCCTTTCGATTACAATTTCTATAATCACTAAAAACATATATTAAATCAATTTTTATAAATATATAATATTAAAAAATAATAATGAAAATTAAAATATCTAAAATAAGCCCTCTAGATAAGATAAAATCATAATAATACCTCCACCTCAAGCCCAATCAAGTCTGATTCTTAGGCTTAACCTGATTCGACCTCGACCCATTGCTATCCATAGAAACAACAAATTGATTGAATCTATTTTGCATCTTATCTGTAAGAAAATGCCTATTTAATTAATAACATTAATATCAATTATATTATTTTTCTTTTATTACTCAAATAAATTTATTATATTTATTTTTAGTTGAATTGCACTGAAAAATATTTTCAAATTAATTTTCAAAATTTTAATGAAAATAATGTACAATGTTTAGTTTTCCAACTTGGAATTTGGCAGCAAGTTTGAAGTGACCAAATTGTAGAACAAAATAATAACAATACAAAGATGTGCCTTTCGGTTTTATAAAAACTGCGCATCATAGCAGTTTTAGCTTTTGATTGGTTTGGCTTACACTAGTAGAGTTTTTTTTAGATCTTTTCTTATAAGAACTTTTCTAAGAAGTTAGTTGACTGTTTGACTGTCATTTTTAAAAGAGTTTTTTAAAAAAGTTTCATATAGTAGACTGTTTGACAATATAAAAATAAAAAAGTACTTTTAATTTTAAATATATTTTATTTTGCAAAAAACTTATTTATGCGTATAAATATTATCTAAAGTATATTAAATAATATGCAAAGTACAATATATTAATTATTATATAATTTTAAACCATGCGAAACAAAAATAAAAATATATCTAACTAAATCTTTTATACGAATTATAACATAAGAAAAACTAATATCAAAAATAAATATTGAAACGTATAAAAAAAGTCAAATAAATTATAAAAATCTCAAAATAAACGTAAAGATAGTCTGTGGATATTGTGAGAATTATATTTAAAACATAAGAGTAAAAGAGAATAAAAAATAGGTTCATTAATTGATCTTAAAAATCTACTTGAAAAAGTCATTTGAAAGGTTTTTTTTTAGAAACTCCAAAATTGAGCTTCTTAAAAAACTGCATTTTGGTTGCCAAAAAAGTTATTGAGGTGTTTGACAAACAGCTTATCAGCTGTTTTTTAGTTTATTGAAAAGTTAGTTTTTTTGACAATTTTAAAAAGTTATTAATGTGTTTGGTGAATAGCTTATTGGTTAGCTTATTTAACCCCAATAAGTTGATTTCTAAAAACTCTATAAGAGGAGCTTTTTGGATTATTAACTAAAAATTAATAGGTAAAAAACCAATTATACCTTCTTTTCATAATTTTTGATTTATGATATATATCTTATTTATGGCATACTATAATTGTAGATATTTTTAATTTATTAAATAATATAATTCATACATATTATATAAAAATATTAATATGTTATAGCTAGCTGTATCATTTATATTAATAAAGAATTTAACATTGTATTATTATTATTATTATTATTATTATTATTATTATCATCATCATCATCATCATTATCATCATCATCATCATCATCATTATATTTTTTATTAAAACTATAAACTTAATTTTTGTAAAATTAAATATCTAAATTCTTATAAAAATATTCAACGAAGTATTAAGAAATATAATATTAATGCCTTTATAATTTTTTTAAATCATGTTTTCATAAGTCATTTTACACATCAACAGTTAATACTAAACAGTTAATTTTACCAAACATCTTTAATAAACAGCTGATATTATCCGCTAGTCAAATCAACTGATATAACTTGTTATCAGCTAACCGATGATATAATCAACTAATAGATAATACAATCCATTATTTGCCAACATGACCCATATCTATTAAAGAAGTACTTTTTTATTTTACAGTCAAATACTTATTTTTCTTTAAAAATACTTTTGTGACTAAAAAAAGTACTTATTAATCTCCCTAAAGTCATTCCATCAATTGACTTAGTTTGTATTCTTTGTATAAAGTACAATACAGTACAGCACTTCTAAACTAGGACTAGGAGTCTTTGGACCAAAAGCCATGAAAACCAAGAGGAAAGTTCAAATGCTTTGGGACCTCCAATCTGGCAACAAATGCGTCCGCCTCCCCTATCCTCCTAGCGTCCAGTATCACAAGATAACATCTCTGTATTGCCACCGCATACTGCAAAAACACATAAACCAGTGAGACTTGGCAATTTCGATTAAGTCCCATCTAAATTTAAGAAAGTTCAAACTGATTTCGGTTAGGATCAAACCGTACGAATTAATTTCTATAATGTTTTAAATCGCCTATTCAAAATGTTCGATCCAACTAATTATCATCCCTAAAATCAGTATCTAGTATGATTATTGGTAAATGTCACTTAAATTAAGTTCGTTATTTGATTTTAACAAATAATTTTTAGATTATTGCATTTTATTATTTATTCAATAAATATTTAAAAAAAGCTTGTGAGTTTTTTAATAGAAAAATAGATGATAAATTTTAAAATATTTAATCTTTTAAAATTTTAAATTTAGTTTCAAAATTTTAAAATTTTTAATTTTTAAATAATCACACAAATTAAATTAAAATATTGTTTTTACTTACATAAATAGAAATAATGTTTAAATTTTAAAAAATTAATTACTAAATTAAAATTTTATAAGAAAAAAGTCTTATAAAATTTCATGTATTATTTCATAAGAAAAAAGTCTTAAATTAACGATATTAATAGAAAGTTGTTTGAAGGATTTCTGACCTCTACAACGAGAATGTATCCATCATCTTCATCTTCTCCTCTGGCTACAAAGATAGGCTCGCCGATAAATCTCCGGGAACCAACAGACCATTTATGAGTTGACTTGTCCAGTACATTAAGCTTCACCACACTATCAAATGGAAAATGCGGCAATGTCCGGCGAGACCCCGAGGAAGTGGATGCGTATATGTATTCATTTTTTCTGCCGGAAAACGCCGGGTTTATAATTGGGAAATCTGTGGGCTTTTCCCATTTACTCGAGAGTTCCACACTACAGTTTTTACAGTTTCCATTGGCATCCAGGTTAATCGACACCTACGTTATACCAAGTATTGTTATTTTAACATCTGGTTATGAACAGAATTAAGAAGAAATTAACACTATTTTTAATAACTTACACCGAAACACCTATTGCTTGTAGGAATAAACCACACTTGCGAGATAGAAATGTCACCTGAACAAGACGAGGCAACAACTGGATTTTCCTTTCTCCAACGTTCATGCAGGAAGGGTCTAGCTTATTACTTCGCCAATCGTATCCTGTTCAATTCCAAAACATCATCACTCGTCAGGAAATTTAAACGATTTAATCGAACTTTATTTTCAGTTGAGTCCGTTGCTACGCCTGCTGTTAAGTGTGAAACTGAATGCATTATAACGATTTACTTAGAAACTATATGAATACCCACCAAACAATTTGTGGAAGTTGAACCATTGGTAGGAGCAACCTGATACGTGTACTTGGATCTCCAAGTTTCCGGAGCCATCCTCAGCTTCAAAAGCATTTCCAACGTGAAGAATCCACATCTGGGAAGGAGCTTGAATGGGCACTCTCCAATCTCTACCACCAAAGGCTCCGCCTGGAGATCGAGGAAGCAAGTATATGGGAGATGTGGACTTTCCTGGATTCACAGACAAAGCTGATATCATCGGAGATAAACCACTGACTGCCTTAACCGATCCTGCAGTAGTAGTTATTACTTACCATAAGTTTCTCAATTCAAGATAGGTCCCAATAAAGAAAGACAGTAATCGGGTCAAACCTGGACTTATTTATACCCGAGCATGTATCCTAAAAATATTAATAAGCCCTAATTTATGTCAAATCGAATTTGAATAAATGAGGTTTAATTTGAATTTGTTTGAATTTCAAACATATTTAAAAAATAAAGTAATATTATTAAATTGAATTTTATTCTTTTTTAAAATTAAGCTGAATATAAATAATAAATCTATTTTAAATCAAATTTACACTAAATCTGACTTAAACTTAAACTTAAAATTTTAACAATTTTACTATCCTTAATTCCGAGGTTTTAAATTATGGATGTTAAATAAAATAATCTTAATTACCGACAACATCAAGCTTGATACGATTGGCGAATAGTATGTAATGAGTGTCGGTAAATGCCCAATCATGGATCATCAAATGGTCGGGGATGATGAATTCTTGCATCTGCAGCTGTCTGAAGTCCTGATCAAATTCTGAAAAGCAAAACATATAAATTTATTAGTTGTGTTCTTCAGTAACCAAATTAACTAAAAAGGAAATTTCTATATTTATATAATTACCGTAGAATGTAAAATTACTGCGCGGAAGCAGCATGTCTTCCCTGTCGCACGACATAATAAGAAGCCTGTCCCTTTTGGAGTCCACCTTATAGTGGGAGAGCAATCTCTTTGGAGGCATATTAAATACATCTGTATATGAAAAAAAAAAAGAGATGATTATAGATTTTTACTACCTTCAAATTAACTTATTAATTTAAAAAGTTACTTTGATCCTGCCATTTCTTACAACATCAAGTTTATAAGGATTAATCTTTTAAGAGATTATACTAAAAACTACAATTTTAAAGATAATCATTTAATTTAAAACAAAAAATTATTTCAAATATATAATTTCTTTAAATGAGATGATGAAATTATTTCAAATAAACAACTTTTTATTTTTAATAACAACAACCGCGACAATAATACTCAATCTCGCTAAAATGCAAGGTTTAGAGAGATTTAGTAATATACAACCTTATCTTAACTAGTAGAGAAACTGTTTCAAATTTTTTTATTTTTATCTATAAAACTTAAAGGAGATTTTACCAAAAAAAGATAATTATTTAATTTATAATGAAAAATATCTCAAATACATGTAATAATATATTTTTAATGAATTATTTAATGAACAAATTAATTAAAATTAAACTTGCTTTGAATAACACATAATTTGTTTTTAAAGAGTCTCAATTCCAATACTTAAAGACTATCAAGGAGCACTTCAAATAAATAGAGTTATTCGTGTAAAAATCGTTGCATACCACGTAGGACTGGCTTCAACAAACCGGCGGCGACATCCAACACATCACCTCCATTGATCACATCATCATCCGTAGTTTTTTCATGTGCGTTAATCATATTCACTTTCCCGATCGTATCCAACGTCCCTGATTCGATCTCATATGGATCGCCACCTTCCCACAAACACAGTAGCTTACTGCCCCATTTCAATACGCTCGTGTTCGCTACATTTTTCATCACCTTAACGTTCCCAACTTTCCGACCCCCTTTTAACACCGAGAACGGACCTCGATGAGTGAATCGCCACCTTCGGGTCACCGGGTCGTACTCCTCCACTTGAGCCTCGGTTTTCACGTACCTAGCCATGAACGTGACCTCCCTCTTGGCTCCATCTACTCTAAACGCCCTGAGATACCCATGACCGTCCAAAGGGTGCACGGTGGAGCCATGATCGTCGGTGAACAGACCAGGTCCGGTTAGATAATACGTGCCGGAAGGAAAGTCGGGAGGGATTGCACCGTCCACGACTTGAAGAGCGACTGGTTTGTCTGTTTCAGATCTTTGTGACACGAACAAAAACTGATAGTCCCAAAACGCTGTGGTGGGGTCATCTATGTGATTATCCTGTGCGACGTGGGTCGGGACATGAGCGTGTTCTGGGGCAGAGATTGATATAGCCCTTGCAACTTTTAGCTTGGCCGGCGATGGAAACGGTACCCACGGAGGTAACTTTATCGCCGGCGAACAGAACCGACTTGGAACGGAATTGAATTGATTGGCCTGCATTGTTTAGAACGATGAGTTTTGGAAGCAGGTGAAAGGTTTGTTAGTTTAAAGGTGGCAGTGAAGCGGACGTCGTGACGAGTTCAATATATATATAATAAAAAGAGGGGTAGGTAGGTATTTTGGCTTGGTTATTACTTCTAATTACAGATTTGCCAGTGGTAGGGTTGCTTGTTTATGAATCAAATTGCATGATGGGATGAGTACATGTTGTGACAATAATGAAAGTAATGAAAAAAGGCGAATCAATGGAGTCGAAATGGCAGACCAGATTGTCGTTCTTTTTCACATTGGTTTTTCGTTTTTTGTTATTTATATTTTCTAAGTTTTAAAAAGCCACCTAAAAATGACGTGGATATTTTCCACTTTATGTGTACGTAAATTATTACGATTTTGATGACTTTGCAAGTTTCTTGAGTACTTGACGGTGCTTGCCTCGGCATTTTCAAGTGCTACCACTAAGTGTTGAGCTCAGTAATCTCTAGTGGACACGGATGCACTACACATGTTAAAGTAATATCAAATTACGTGTAATAATTTACTTTGAAAAGTGTTCACAATTAAATTTATAATTTTTAGAATTAAAAAGTATAATTTTATTAAGTTAAGAAATATAAATTTATAAAAACAAAAAGATTGGTAGAGTGATAAAGTGAGAAGTCGAATATATTATTTCAAAATTTTAATTTATTTAAATGATATTAACATAATTTTATATATTATATATAACGAGATTTATTTTACTAATTATAAGTAAGACTACCTCCTTAAATTAGAATTTTTATTAAGATGTTATTGTTGTTGTATATATAATAAGATGTTTTTTATATATAAATCAAAATTAAGTTAAAGTATTTAAATTTACACATTTCTTCCTCTTTTATTTATTGACTTAACTTTCAAAATTCAAACATTAAATGAAAATTTAAAAATTAATTCCAGTGGAATATATATATAGTGGTTCATTTAAAAATTTCCTTTTTACACTTCTCCATACTTCTTGTAATTGTTGCTTTGATGGTGGATTATTGTGAACGACTGTTGAAGAAATCGAACATAGTCCTCAAATTCTTTGAGTTTGTAGATAAACTTTTTCTATAACACCTAAATATTTTCTGGGAGGATATGTGGATGTCACCTAAGACAGTACAATCAAAACCGAAACATTTTTCAGACATGTATTAATAATATACATCTCATAATTCTGGAAAGAAATTCAAATAATATTTACAGGCCTAAAAGTGTTAAAAAACAGACTTCTTTGGCCATTGCGGTTGACTCGTCCCAGTCTTTAATCTTCTCGCTCTGAACCTACACGGGGCAAATCCATCGTGCTAAGCTTATAGCTTAGTGAGTAATCATTTATCTAAATTAACCGATTTCTTTTCACAATACCAGAAGCATGCA
>JANZLC010000009.1:24378759-24398261 GCA_026413385.1 Erythroxylum gracilipes
GGGAGTGAAATTCACTAAGTTTCCGATTATCAACCCTCAAAGAACTCTTTAAGTCCAAGATTTTAATCAATGAACTCTTTCCGATTATCACTAAGTTTATCATAAAGTGTCGCCAATTTATATGATAAACTTGGGCTCAATCAGATAACATTAAAGAAAAAGCTTAAAATTGGTGTAATCTAAGTACCTTTATCATTCTAATGCCTCTAATTTAAAAATTTTGGTTTTAATTTATATAATAAAATGAAGTTCTAGAATCATCCATTATGTATGACATTCATATAACAAAAGAAAATGGAGCATAATGTAAATAATGCTTAGAAGCTCAAAACCTCACAAATTAGGCTTGTGTATGAAAAATCCTAAGCATTTTCATCCAAATCGAAAATTAAAACATTCATATATACCGTAACATGAAAGATCTTTCTAATAATTTTTCCTTTTATATTCTAACTTAATTCCTTAATTCAAAACAACTCAAAATGCTTCAAGATAAGATTTGAAAAATCAAAGATCTTTATAAAAAAGAATCAATAATAAAAATTAACATAAGCATGAGGCAATGATTGAGTTCTGTGAAGTGTGTCAATTATGAATTAACCGTAAGTTCATGGCATAGATATTGATGTTCGTAGGTGGCATAATGTTTTAGTGTGTAGTTTGGTATGTGTTTAGTTGTTAAATTGACTGATTAGTGCATGTTTAGGTTAGAATTGTGTTATTTAGTTAGACATTTGTGTTTTGGGTGTTTTATAAGTTAGAGCATGCCATTGAGCTTAAATTTTATGTATTTAAGGTACCTTAATGTGTTTGTTAGTGTTTCAAATCAAATATCGAAGAACGAAGAGAATTCAAAAGAACCCCAGAAAAGACCAAGGCCATCGTGACAGAAGCATGCAAGCTTTGCCACTATTATGGCTCCTTCTGCCACGATCATGATAGAGAGCCAAAATCTTAGGCCACAATCGTGGCACTATAGGCTATTATTGTGGCCTACACGATAGATAGCGTAGACAGCCTCCAAAACGTGACCTATTGAGGGACATTTGTGACTTTTTAAACTAGGGAAAGCTTGAGGGTTTACCTAAAATGGAAAATACTATATAAATAAAAAGAAAGAATCGTAAAGGGAGCTCCAACCTCTACCACTTTGATAAAGATCCAAGGAGAGAGAAAGATGAAGAGAGAAGGAGGAGAAAGGAAGAAGGAGAAGAAGGGGCTGCAGTGCTGCCATCCTCCCAGTCTATTCCAACCTTTCGAAATGACTTTTCATTTCATCTTTATTGTTCTTTCTTTTGAATGTATAAGATGGATTTGATAGTGATGGATTTAGGTTTGACGATGATGTTCTAAACTTCTCTAAGGATTTGTTCCTGAATCAATGTTGATGTAATTTATTTTATGTTAATACATTGGATGTTGTGATTATTTTTTGTATTTGTATGCTTTAGTAACAAATCAAGAGAGTAAATTGATAGTAAAATGATTAGATTAAGTAATGAGAGTTAAACAACATAATAGATCATGCAAATAATCAAATTGAGAATTTAGGCGAATAGAGATCTCGTGTTAGGACTCGGTTGTCCCTTAGAGAGCTTAAGATCTTATTAGATTTGTGGGTTTTTTGTTAATTAAGAGATTGCAAATTCCATAATTCAATTAGGGGTTATGATTTAAGGTTTAATGATTATAACTCGAGAGAGAGTAATCCACCCTTTGAAAGTTTAGGACCGATACGGTATTAACTTAAAAGTAATCATGTTAGCATTTAATGATAGGATAAATCTCCTTTTTCATAATCAACTAATCTTCCTTGTGTGATTTCCATTGTTAATTTGTTGGCATTCAATTTGATTCCTTTTTGTTTTAGTTTTACAAATTAACTTTCTGTCAATCATCTTCACGTGTTTACATTTCTGTGTAGTTTTTATTTTCACTTTAATAATTCTTTAGGCCTCAAATAACTTAAAATTAGATTAGTTCAACAACTCCTCGAGGGACCGACACCTCACATACTACACCCACGACCTGTGCACTTGTAGTATATTGTGGATTTTAAATAAATTAAAACTTGCCTCAACAGTTATAGCTAGGATTGGCAAGTATGGGTCAATTACATGAAAACAATAAGTATTAATAATTACCGTTATCTTATTATCTAGTCTACGAATTTAATTTTGATTTTTAATTAAAAAGTAAAAATTAAGCAATTAAAATAAAATAGGCAGTAATACTAAACAAAGAAACAAGAAATCAATGAAAAAATATCAATATCAAGAATTAATATCTAGGATATGAATCCCCCTAATTAAATAGTTTACCTTTTATTATACAATTATTTTAGTGACAAGTGGAGAGTGGAAATTCCTATGATATGCTAATAACTCACTTAAGACTATTGACAATTAATCTCAGAATTATCAACTGATATTATTCAGGTTAAAGGTACTAAGAATGTTTTACCAATTTGTGAATTCTACTATTAGGTTTGACTATAATCCAGATGATTTATGTAGACTAATCTCTGGGTTTGTAATCAACCCCTTTTAACTACGATAGATCTATTTATAAATAGGATTTCTCAATCTCTATATTACGAAATCATTTTATGAACTAATACTTTAGATCTGTTAAAATATATATTAAACGTGTAATCAAATCACAATATATCAATCAAAACAATTGCATTAAATAAAAGAATCAAAACATGTTATAGCATAAAAATAAGGTTCATCTTACCTAGACACTAAATATGTTTAGTTACGTAATGATAGAAAAAGAAATCAAACATAAACAGAAAGAAAAATAAATAGAAAATAAAGGGTTCATAATTCTAAATCTCCTTTTTATCTCCTGTCGAATGTTCTTGCAAGGTAGATGTTTGATCTTGTATTCTTTTAGATCTTTTAATGATCTCTTTGTGTTTTCCACTTTTTTTTAATCAAAATTGCCCTTTGAATGACCTATGAAAGTCTCTGAACATCTTTGCATGTCTGTTTCCCTATTTTCCCTCCAAATATATCTTTTTATACTAATTTTTAAGGTTTTGGGAGATGCACAGTCTAATAGACGGCTGTGTACTAGACCGTGTATAACCCAAAAAACCTCCAAAATTCACAATTTTGCATGGCTTTAGGAACTTAAACAGCTAGATATATGGCCATGTATCCCTTCTTTGAAATTCTTCTCTATTTGGTCCATAAAGGCAATTATAACCTATAAATACACTTGGAGAAAAATAAGTATCAAATATACAATAAAAGTGTAAAATATTAAGCAAAAATATACCAAATCTGAGGTGTAAATATTATCAAATATGCATCTATCAAACATCTCCACACTTAAGCTTTTGATTGTCCTTAAGTAAACCATAATCAAAATTATAAATCTTACAACATCCATCCCTCATTAATATTAACCTAGCCATTCTTTCTATAAATCATTATGTCATATTAAATCGAATTAACATACAATTAGAATCAAGCTATCCTAAAATTAAATTCCTAAGTAATGTTAATAGTAATGATATCAATAATCACATTGAAATCAAAAGTTTAAACCTTTACAACCTCATCAAGATTTCACTCAATTCACTCAAGTGTTTTAAGGCGGAAAGTATCAAAACTCGCAATCAATACATAGTAGAACTTTCACTATAGGCTTGCAATATTATCACATCTCCACCACTTATATATAAACTAGAAACAAAAATCAAAAGGCCTTTATAAGGGTTGTAATAGGGTTTAGGTACGGTATGGTTAGGATAATAAAAAGGTTGAATTGAAGGAAATTTTCTAAAAGATAGTTCATAAAAATTGGTTACAAACATACACTAGTCCTTTTTTTGCAACTCCATTGGTACTCTATACTTTTCTTCTTTTCTTTTTCTATCCTTATTTCTCTTTTTTCTAATCAAAAAAATTTCGAGCATTCAGTACCACAATTAAATAAATAATGGACCTTTCAAGATTTTTATGTTTTAAACAAACAAATAATGTAAATAACCTTCAGGGTTCAAAACAATGAAAAGGTCTCAAAGAAAAATAGGATAAAGGTTAACGTGTGGTTTTAATCAATGAAAAGGGCTAAGGCTTAATTTGGTTATTCCTAAAAGGATAAATTATAGGTAAGGTAATAATCAAAGAAATAGGCTAATACAAATTGTTAAATCTAAGTACCTTTATCATTTCAATGATTCTAAGTTAACAAATATGATCTCAATATGTATAATAAAATCAAGCTCTAGAATTTCTCAACTATGCATATTAACACACTTGAAAGAAATAAAAGTGCTTTAAAATTTTGAAAATTTTGCTTTTGGGCTTAAAAGCCTACGAAAAAGATAGGTATATATATGTGTAAATAGTACGCGGTTTCCATTCAATTCAAATATCTCAATGATTAATAAAAACATGACTTATAAAAGCAATTTTGTTCTAACTCTCATCTTTTTGCATACTAATTCCATTCAATAATCAATAATGAAGTAAAGTATGGATGGACATATTTTAACCAATTCATAATATCAGTTAATAAAAATTTATAACCAAGATTATAATAAGCTTTAAAAAATTGTTAAAAATTCATTAACAACTTCCCTACACTTAAGGTTGTACATTGTCCCCAATGCTCAAAATATAAGTATATATAATAAGTGAGAAAGTTAAGTGGTACTTTCTTGAGTAAGATGATTTTGTTGAATTTTGATCTATCAAATTTATACTACGTCCTTGCAAAATGTAAGAAAAGAAACAAAAGAAATAAAAATAATAAAATTGAATTTTAAAAAGAAGAACATCATTAATTATAATGTTAGAGAAATAAAATAATTAATGGAAAGAAAATAAGAAATAAATACAAAAGCAAAAGAAAAAGAAAGATTATACAAAACTAAGCATCTCTCACATCTTGTGATCCTGGCTGATCCAACGAAGAAGGGTTCCCATGGTAATGATCCTGGCTAGGTGTCGGAGCTGCAGAGGAAGTCTAGATGATGGGGGCTAGAAATCAATGACTTGTCAGTTTGCTATGAAGCACATTAACTTTCCCACCCATCCAATTGTAGACCGCAACTCACCTATCTACATAATTGATACACTCATATTTTCATATATGTTTAGGACTTAAAGCAGAGTAATTTACCTTCATTTTATGTTCATCTATGGCTAGTTTATCATGTTTTAGCGTTATTTAAGGTTCGTTGATGTAAAACGCATAAATGAAACAAATAGACTCGAATTGCACTGTTTTTGAGTTTTTGATAGACTTGACCTCTAGCCATTATGAGATTTTTATCTCTGGTTTAGCCAAAAATTCTGAAGTTTCATAATTAAATTCTTGACTCATTGACGGATTCTTTGGGACCAATTGCAGATTTTTCTGAGCTGGAATTCAGGAGAAATAAATTCACGAAATTTGCATCAGATTTTGGAGCGCCAGAATGACCTGTCGACGATGTTTTGATCATAACTTTTGACTCAGATGGCAAAATCTCATGATTCAAGTCTCATATTGAGGCTAACTCAAAGAAGAAGATACTGATAAAATTTAAGCTCTTAAATCATCACCATTTAGTTTTTATACATTGTCAAACTTGACCTTAAAAAATCCATTCCAACCAGCCAAGGATCAGCATTAGCCCCCACCTTTTAATTATTTCAGCCCATGTACAGCTCACTCTCCACTCCAAAAAAATAGCCTCCAATATCAGACAAAGAGCCCCCCATTTCATAGCTAGCATCCAAGAAAAAAAACAAAGGACTACCTCCATTTTATTCAAGACATGCAGTAGCTTCTCTAATCAAGCAACCACTGAACAAAAAAACTCAATTTAGCCTCCAATTGACAGCAACACATTCACGCCACTCCAAAGAATCAGCCTTCATTTTTTGACTGCAGCCTCCACACCTCCACTTTCCAGCTCACATTCCACTCATGGAAACCTCCAACTCCCATTCACTCAATTAACAACACAAAAGTCTCCATTTACCAGCCATCATTTACGCACATTACTTCAGAAGGCAAGCCTCCAAATCCTATAAACTTCTTCACCACTTCACCAACGAAAAAGCCATCCACCAAAACTCTCTAGCAGCTCTCTCACCTCTCAACCAACAGTTAGTCTCCACCTACACCAACCCATATTCACTCAACCTGGAGAACAAAATCACTTCTCCACTCTTTTGATTCATCAAGCCTCCATCCCCTCACACAAATACAACCTTTATTTTACAACAACTAAACCTCTATACAAAGGGGAGACTCACGCATCAGTCAAAAAAGCATCTTCTATTCACGTACAAAACAACAGCCTAACCTCCAAGCTACAACCATTCACGCTACACACACATCCAAGCAACTCCATAACACCACATCACTCCAACTCTTAATTCCTCTCTAACCAACGCAAGCCTTGATTTTCTCTCCAAGCTCCCACAATAGTTGTAGCCTCCACTCACCAAGTTGCTTCCACCAAGTCACTCCCACCCACTAGCCATCCACGTAACTTCATCAACGCAGCTTTGATCTATTAGAAGCAAGACAACGCTGCTCCCACTTCAGCAAAATCTGCACCAATGTAGTAGCCTTTATTCACCGCCAAGGAAGTAACTACGCACGGAGAGGGGAGAGCTCATTTTATTTTGTTGCATATTTAGAGCTTTGTTCTTCATTTATTGTTGATTCCTTCATGAGTTTGCCTAACATTCATATTTTTGGACTGCTTGACATAAAAATTTGTGGCTAAAACCTTAATTTCTATTAGGGATTTGATATTTTTGATGATGCTTTAATATTAAATTTTGTTGGAATCTATGTTTGAATATTCATATGCTTATTGATTTTTCCTTGGATTTATTTGTTATTCCTTTGGACTATTGGAAAGTTCCTTAGTATAAATTCTCCTTTGGAAAAAGGGAGTTTTTTTAGAAGATTAAAGGAAAATTTGACTAGAATTTTCTTGTGAGTTAGGAGACCCAAAAAACTTAGGAGGTGAAAATTGAAGGTTTGCGACTTATGAAACTCTGGGAAAAACTTAAGTAAGGGATTACTAAGTGATGTCTAGAGTGGATAGATTAATTCATCTTTGAGAAAAGGGGATTAATTACTCTTAAAATTCACCTACAAGGTTAGAAAATTTCAGTTGTGAAGGATAGCTGATTCAATATTAAGGTTGAAAAAAAAATCATTCCATAAGAGAAAGTCATTCCCCACTAAATTTAATAGTACAATATTGATTAGTACCAGAACTAAATCTCAAACCAAGTTTAATACGATGTTCGTAACATTGCAATATACTCTTTTCTTATTTAAATTTTTTCTCAAAAAATATTTAATTTATATAAATATATAATTGCCCCTAACACATAAACTTTTATGGTTGGAAAGGAAAGCAGATCAATATTAACAACGTGAACTTAACATGGCTAAATGTGTATAATATTATTGCCCAAATAATAGGAAGTCATGTCAACCAAGTATATGTATAACTTCAATAATGTGTCAAGTTTCAAAAGTATTTTAAGAAGCATATTTATTTATGTGATTTTTATTTCTTTAATATGATTTTTAGTTTTAGTTTTAGTTTTAGTTTTAATTTTATTTTTCTAATTTCTATTTATTATTTAAAAATAAAATATATTAAATTGAGATTTGTAATGAAAAATTATAAAAACTAAAAACTAAAAAAAGAAATAAATTTAATTTCATCATCTTATTTTTGTTTTATCCTTATTGTACTACTTAAAATTAATATAATTTATTTCTTGATATATCACATTTTGTTCTTATATTAATTAATATTAAAAGTTTTATATTTATATTATAATACATGAGGACGTCCGAGAAGCATCCTCATGTATTATAATATAAATATATAATATATTTGATGTATAGGCCTCAGTATCTTGATATATCACGTTTTGTTCTAGCTCCTCAAGAAGCGTCACAAGTTTTCCAAATACTCATTTCTCCCTCCCGACCGAAAGATATTTTTTGTTGGCATCATGCTAGGAATGGGGTTTACAGTGTGAAGTTGGGGTATAGGGTTGCCACGTCTCTAGTGTTGGAAGCTCAAAATTATGAGGTGGAGGGTCCGCGGAGTGGCATTTGGTGCTCATCTGCTCCCAAAGGTAAAAGACTTTTCTTGGCGTGTTTTACGTGATTTTATTCCTTGTAAACAGCGCATTTTTGCGCATGGGGTTAACTTGGACCCTGTATGTTCACGTTGTGGAGCTTTAGAGACCATCGACCATGTACTGATCACGTGCCCTCATGCTCGCCATGCATGGACGTCCTTAGGTATTGTCCTTCATAGTGATTTCATTAAAGACTGTATTGTTCATTGGCTTCACGTAGGTAGCTTGGAGCTTCGAGGTAGAGCCCTTACCATTTACTGGAGTTTGTGGTTTCATCGGAATTTGTTTTGTTGGCAATACAAGGATTCTTCTCCACACTCTATTGTGGCTTTTGCGGATGATTATATACGAGACTGGAAAGCGACGAAACTTATGTTTGGGCAAGTGCAGGTTGCTCCCAATACGCCCAATGTTCTTATAAGGTGGCAAAATCCTCCGATTAATTAGGTAAAATGCAATGTTGATGCCTCGATTGATAAAAGACGACATCAATCAGGTTTTGGGGTTATCCTTCGCGACCATCATGGTACTTTTATGATGGGGTTTTCGGGTCACCTTTCATCTTGTACCAATGCCACACTTGCGGAAGCCTTGTCGATTAGAGAGGCTTTATCATGACTTAAACAGTGTAATTTAGACAATGTTTTGCTAGAATTCGATTGTTTAGAGATTATTGAGGGTCTCAATTCTTGCCCCTCTAATTTTTCCGAAGTTGGTTTAGTGTTTTCTGACTGCCAAGAGTTTAAGACTCAATTCCAGCAGTTGTCCTTCTTATGGACGCCTCAAACTGCTAATAGAGCCGCTCATTCTCTAGCAAGGGTATTTCTATTGTATGCAGATCGTTTTACTTGGCTTTCGCTGCCAAGTTTTCTTTCTTTTGTTATTGGTTCTGATGTTGCTTCGTCTAGGAGTAATTTAGAGGAGGTCTAGGTCCAGGTGTATGGTGTAAAGCCTATTGGCTTGGGTATTAGTTTTTGCCTCTTCTATGTGCTTCTATGTTGTTTCGTGATGGTTTTAATGTAAAAAAAAAAGTCATTTAATCACGTAACTAAAACGACGATGTTGTTAAAAATGACATAGTTTAATCGTTAAATCAATTTAAGCAGCCCTAATGCCCTCACTCTTTATTTTTAGTTTGTTTTCTCAGTGCCGTCGTCATTTGTTTTTAGTTTGTGCCTTTCGTTTTCAATTTGTTCTCTTGATGCTCTCATAATTCATTTTCAATTTATGAGAACGTCGAAAGAATAAACTGAAATCAAAAAGCAAAAACTTAAAAAGAAGAGTGATGGCGTTGGAACTGCGTGAACTAATTTAGAGATTAAACTGCGTCATTTTTTAACAATGACGTTATTTTAGTTATGTAATTACATAATGTCATTTTATTAATTTTCATTAGTTGTGTTAATTTTGATATTAGATAGAGTTTTTGGAACACATGGCAAGCCACATTAACAAACTTAACGGAAACATTAATGCTAGATTATAATTAAAAAATTAAAAGTTTGAGCATTTAATTGTTACCTTTTGAAATTCAGGTTATAATTGCAAAATTTGAATTTTTTTAATTAACCCTTAGTTTTAATATTAAATAGACATCAACACCCAATGAAAGTCTCTATGAAATACGAGTTTGAAGATATGCAATAACATACAATCTGAACTCTACATAATAGGGATGTTGTTTTCGATATAATGTAATACAATTTTTAATATTAAATAAAATATCAAATACATATAATAATTCATAATTTAAGTGTTTTGAATAAATTAGTTAATAAATTAATAATTTATAGAATACAAATTTACTTCAATGAATATTTATAAATTAAACATTTCTCTATTATATGTTTTTAAAATATTTTTTAAGTAATACTAAAATTAATATTTTTCATTCAGCTTAATTTGATTTAATTTGAGTTAATTACGAGTCATATTCGAACTTGAAGATAAAGCCTAACTTTACTTAAAAGGTGTAAACTAAATAAAATCTAATTAATTAAAATAATATTATTTTAGTATTGATGCAAATTGGACTACACTTTGAGTGGGTCCGATCTCGACCCACCTTCCTCTAATCGGAGCTTACTTTGACTTTCAGCCCCTGTCGTTTTGGCACCACCAGTTCAGGTTCGTCGAACGAAACTCGATCTTTCTCTAATACCAAAATTGCCCTTCCAAACTTTCACCAAAATATATAACAAAAAGAATAATTTAAATTCCTTATAATTATAATATTACGTGAAGGAAAGAAAAATGAAAAAGAGAAGTTGCAGTGTAAACGATATTTCTCTTTTCCGTAGCCCTCCCGAAAGACAGATCAATACACGGACGACGTTACAACTTAGTAGAAGAAGACTTCTGTGGATTTCTTAGGGAATAATTGGTTTCGATGATTGTCAATCTAGGGCTTTTGATTGATTAATTGATTAGGTCTGTTTCTTCTAAGTGGTTGTGTTTTTCTCATGTGAGAGTGGAGCAATCGGTGTCAGTTAGGGTTTTAATGGGGAGTGAACCGGAACGTAAGCGCAGGCAATTCAGTTCCATTTCGCCCACGGCCATGGCTAAGAAGAACCCATTCTCGCAACCCTCTGAGGACAAGAAGGTTTATGTTGATTTTTCTTTATGATTTTTGGGTTTTCCTTTTCTTGGGCATTTTTATATGTATTCTGGTTTATGGAACATCAATTTGTTTTTGTTCTATGGGTACTGTTTTTACTTGGTAATCTCTGTTTCATCTCAAGAATGAATGTGCCTGAATGTTCATTTCGGTATTTCTGTCAGTGATCCTGTGTGCTTATAAGATTTTAGAATTTGTATTTGTGTTGCTGTTTGATTAACTTCTTCATGCAAGTTGTTTTGAAGAAGGTCCAATGTTTGATGTTTGAGATAGTGGTGATCTGTAGTAATCAGTTTGTTGGAATCGTATGTTGCCAAAATCTTGTTGAGTACAGATCATTATGTTTTTAATTCAACATTTATGTTTCGATCATTCAGCTTGGTGCTGCTGTCCTTCAATACCAAAATCAAAAGATTGCGCAGAAGGTAGAAGCTCAGAAGATCGAGTATCGTGCACTGGAGAACAAGTTCCATCAGTTGAAGGAGAAACAACAGCCATTTGATTCGACAGTAAAAGCTGTCAATAAGTCTTGGGAAGGGGTAATCACGGATTGAATGCTTTTTGGTGCTTCATGCTCGTTTATGTGCATGTGAAATCCGATATTTCTTGAAAGTTGTAGTTAATTGTTGGTGGGACAGTGGCACTTGTTTTCTTTGTTCTTCTTAGCATGCCATATTTTATTCAACTATTGAGGATTTGACTTATTGTCTATGTGATAGTTGGGTACTGGCTTGGAATCATGTGCAACTCATATAAGAGACTCAACTGTTGATCAAGCCATCAAACCACTTCCTGTTACCAGGGGTGAGAATTGACTTTGCTACTGCAAATTGCAGATTTTGTTCTTTGTTTACAAGGTTTTGGCTTCCTTATAAGTTGAGGTCTGCCAGATCTTAGATTATGGAGGGCCATGTTATCATGTGTTTTGCAGCAGGACTTTCTACTTCTAAATGGGGATCCTTCCTCTGCAATTGTTCAATATTCGTATTTATATCTCTTTATCATAAACATACTGTGGTGGTTTGTCTAAATTGCAGTCTACTTTTGGTGCATGCATGTCTATGTACACTTGTCTGCCTGTATGTATTTGTGAACTAATTTAGCCGCTGTTAGAAATTTGATTGAATTTGTTTCCAGCATTTCTATTATTAATTTTAACACAAATTGTTTAGAGCTAAGCATTTGTTGATCTCTCCTTGAGCAGCTTGTAGATTACAACTGGATCTTTTGTACTGATTGTGAACTTTTAGCACTTTATTATTGAAGCAAATCTGTTTCCTGATAGTGGTGTTTCAAATTGCTTGTCAGATGGAGCACGATCTCCTGTAGAGGATGCTTTTCTTAGTCGACTCATAGAAACTGGTGCAACTGAATGTTCATCTCCTAGTTATTGTTTTAATGAGATGGAAAAAGATGGAGAAACAACGACTCTGAAGGTCAAGAACATTTTAAGTAATGTTATAGTTGATATTGATGGCATTTGGCTTCTAAAGAGTGGATTATGTGCAACAGCTTTAAAAGAGCTTCCAGTAGATTGTAAGAATTTACTTTCACATGTTTGCTTGCGAACCGTCTCTCTTGTTTTTCTTTGGAGTTCACTCTGAGTTATCCATTCTCACTTATATTTACTAGGTGAATGGAAACAAAAGGCATCATATGAATTGGAGACAGAAGTGAAGCACTTGAGGTTGTCACTGACTGATGTTCATTTGAAGATAAAGTTACTGGCAAGGCAATTACAGAAGTGTCAAGATGGTGATGCAAAAAGTAAAGCTGAGCTTAATAATGTAAAAGGTAGCATTCTGTTGAGATTTTAATGAGACTAGTTTCTAGACAGAATTCTGCTACTGATAATACTTTCAGGGGAATGCGTGGCTGTGTGTATGTATATACATATGCACAGTCTAGACAGAATTCTGCTACTGATAATACTTTCAGGGGAATGCGTGGCTGTGTGTATGTATATACATATGCACCCATTGTTGATAACGTTTCATATATTTTTGCTAATCTACAGATATTCCCTTGCACTTTTACCTTCCATTGTCAGAATTATCGCATAGTGCATAGAGTTTGGTGGGTGGTATAAGCTACTGCTTCTCACATAATCTAGTGGGATTTGAGTGTTTTGTCTCTTGAAATTTCACTAGTTAAGCATCAAAGACTTATTTATGTGGTTTCTGAGGCCATCTTCCCCTATTAAAGCTTTTATCCAAAGTTTTTATATTATTTCCTCAGATTCTTGACAATTCATCATAAGGTAATGGTTATTGTTGGTTCTAGAAAAAAAAAAATCTATGTAACATTGACTTCTATTGTAAGGAAGTCACCGTTTGGATCGATCATGTCTAATGCTGTTGTTTGCTTATCAAAGTGGAACTTGAGAGTGAAATTGCCAAATTGGAAGAAGATAAAAGCAAACTGGCCACCCTTAAAGCAGAGAAAGATGCTACAAAAGGGGCATTTTTCCCTGTCCTGAACTTAGGAAGTAAGCATGCCCCTAGTGATAAGGTCAGAGATAAACAAAAAGATCTTGGAGATATGGAGTCTTCTCTTAAAAAACTCCTAGTAAGTTGTCAACTGTTCCTTTTCTTTCAGATCATCCTTGAGAGTTCTTCATCTGATATACATTAGCATGCTAATCAATTTTAATTTTCCAGGATCAAGCTTCTTCTAGATTACTGGAAATAAAAGGTCTTTATGATGATAGGGTAAAAATCTTGCAGCAGTTGTCCGATTTGCAGGTTGGATTTTTAAGACTACTAGTGCTTCTGCTTATTTTGTGCTAAAAGCGTCAAACTGTAGCTTTAGTTTGTTGGTGAAGTGAATAGATAGGGATTTTGGTTTGCAGAATTCATTGAAGAACATGAAGTGTATATCATCCTCTGAAACCTTCCTTGTGGTGAGAAATCAAGTTGAAAAGTCAAAATCAGAGATGCTCCAATATCAGGCCTTCTTTGAGAAACTACAGGTTGTAACTGGTCGGTAGTTTTGTTTTTGCCTTAAGTTTATTGTTTTTCTTTTGTTGATTTGGTTCTGCTGCTGACCATTATTTTTAACCCTGTAAGTTGCAGGTTGAAAAGGATACACTTGGTTGGAGGGAAAGGGAATTGTGTATAAAAAATGACTTGGTTGATGTTTTCCAAAGATCTTCAGCAGTTTCTAATTCTAGAATTGCTGATTTGAGAATAGAGTTAGAGAAACAGATTCATGGTAAAAAGTCGATTGAGGTTAAGCTGGAAGACTCATCCAGAGAACCTGGTAACTAATTGACAAATGTTTTCCCAGGTCTTCTAATTGCCGCAAATATTTTTAACGGCTGGTGTGTGCTTAAATGCCTGATTGTCTTGCTTTTTTTCTTAGGAAGAAAAGACATCATTGCACAGTTCAAATCCTTGGTTTCTTCATTTCCTGAGGAGATGAATACAATGCAATGTCAACTAAATAATTTCAAGGAGGCCGCTTCTAACAATCATTCTTTACGGGCTGATACGCAGTCTCTTTCTAATATTTTGGATAGAAAGGTATTTTCTAATTGTTTATGCAAGTTTCTTCTTGGATTAATTCCATGGGTTCAAAGCTTCATTTTGTCTAGCAGGCTAAGGAGTATGAAAGTTTATCTGCTAGATCTGCTGGCCAAGTTGCAGAGATACAGAAGCTACAGTCTGTGGTATGATACTATTTTGTTATAATCATTTTTGATGTATTTATAAGCAAATTTTAGAGTTAAAGTTCTGTAGGGTGCTGTGGGGAATGATTGATTGTTATACATATTCTTCATATGGTGAATGACCTTCCAAATATTGGTCTCTCTATGTGTGTGTATGTGCATGCCCTCACGTCCGTGCATACATGTGTGCTTGTGTGAAAGAGATAGAGAGAGAGAGAAATCCCCCTTATTTGTGGATTCTGTATTATGATTTTTATCTTTGTAATTCTTCTTAAATTTTGGATGCACGTAGACAATGTGTTTTACTCTTGTATATAACATATAATTAAATATCCCAGGTTCAAGATCTGAAAGAAAGTCATCAGGAATTGAAGCTGATGTTGGAAATGTATAGACGTGAATCCATTGATTCAAGGTTAGCTTATCTGAGTATAATGCTTTCATAGCTTCTTCCCAGTTAAAGTTTTTGGTCTGGCAAACTGATTAGGCCAACTTGTGAGACGATGTACATATAGCTTGGGAAGTCCTCCCATCTTCTCCTGACAGTTTTGTCACTCTTAAGCTAATTGGGTGCTTACATTTGAAATCACAAGGTGATTCATTATATCTTGCAACTGCAGGGATATCCTAGATGCTAGGGATCTGGAATACAAGGCATGGGCTCGAGTTCAGAGTTTAAAAGCCTCCCTTGATGAGCAAAGTTTAGAGTTACGAGTTAAGACAGCAAATGAAGCTGAGGCTAAATCCCAGCAAAGGCTAGCAGCTGCAGAAGCCGATATTGTTGATTTGAGACAGAAATTGGAAGCTTCTAAAAGGTTAAAATTGTTCTTGCTGTAGAACAAACTGTGTTTTAATCCTGCTGTTACCCATTTTAGAAGTTTATCAACCATTACCAGTTTGGATAACAATAATTCAAATCATATTTAGATCTACCAAGTCAGAAAGAAAGCCTATTGATACTTTTGTGAACGAAACTTGTATATTTATGTTCTCAAATCATGCCTTTGTTTTAAAGTGAAAACGGGGGTGTCTTCTCATTGCATTTCTGCTGACTTTCTGGAGGGTGTCTGAATTAGTATCTTGAGCTATTTAAACACATCATCTTGTTGCTTTGTCGGAATATGTGATCGATTGTGAGGAAATAACACCAGCTACTACCTTGTCAGAAAATTGTGTCCAAATTGTATAACATTATGGTTATATGAAATTTTAGGGATATGTCTAGACTTACAGAGATTTTGAAATCAAAAAGTGAAGAAAGCGAGGCCTACTTGTCTGAAATCGAGGTTAGTTTGTTACTATTATGATGCACATTCTCTTGTGTTTTAGTGGGCTACAACTTGTGTTGTTCCTTGGTTATTTTCAGACAATTGGACAAGCATATGATGATATGCAAGCTCAAAACCAACAATTGTTGCAGCAGATTACTGAGAGAGATGATTATGACATTAAGGTGATTAGCATATTCTTATTACATGTATTTAGTATTTATGAATTGTAATGCAGCTTTTCAGTTCCTTCCGATCGTGGATAGCAAATGTCTTATATTGTGGGGATTGTTGCTCTCTGTTTTATGTGGATGGCATTGACTTTCACACATTTAATTTGTGTTCGATTTTATGATTTTATGCCTATGGTTGATTTGGACACTTGTTTCGTTTAGACATAAGAAACATAGTATGCAAATGTCATTAGAACTAGTTTCAACAATTTTTAACAATGTTCCTGACTTTCTAGGTCTGATATCTACCTGAATGATTGATTTGTAATTTGAATAGTTTTAGAACATTGCTATCCACCGCCGAATATGAACATAGCTTTCACCTGCGTATTCATATTGCTTATATGTTTGGATGACAATGAGTTTTTGGATGACAATGAGTGAAGTCCGCTGGCCTACAATATTTGGATTCCATACAATCTGACTTTCGCTTGTACTTAGGTTTTGATTGTTTCATTTGATGTGCCTGGTTTAGCTTGTTCTAGAAAGTGTGAAGTCAAGACAGTTGCGGGATTCTATTCTACTGGAGAGAAAGGTAATGGAAAGGGAGATTCAGCAATCCGCTATCTCACTTGATTTCTTTAATGTGAAAGCATCAAGAATTGAAGATCAGGTAGTTTTTTGAACTTTTTGTGATACAATCCACTCAATATGAAGAGCATATTTCCTAAGGCTGTACATCCATGCTGTCGCAGTTAAAAATTTGTGCAGACCAGGTTCAAAAACTTGCTGCAGGTAAGTTTCAGAACTCATTGACATTGGAAAACACACAAAATAGATTGCTAGAAGTGAGAAGAGCATCTAATCAGGCAAGGGAGTTATTGGAGGATTCACAATGCAGAGTTGGGGAAAGTAGAGCAGCTTTTCTAGACCTTCAGATAGAAATAGAGAGAGAGAGGTAATGGAAGATATAATTTTATATCTGCCTTGAGAAGGCATGTATTCACCATGTTTCCCGACCAGGTTTGACAAAAGAAGAAAAGAGGAAGGAGCGGAGGTTGTGAGGAGAAAGATTTCATGTCTTCAAGCGCAGACAGAGGGGTCATCAATTGTGGAGAAACTCCAACAGGAGCTTAAAGAGTACAGGGAAATTGTAAAGTGCAGTATCTGCATGGACAGACCTAAAGAGGTAATTGTTTCATCCCTCTTCTCTTATTTGTGGCCTTTGGTGTGTTGCTTTCCACTTTGAATATGATGGTTTGAAGTATTCACATTAGCTGTACCAGTGGTGGAAATTGTGAAGTGAACTAAACTAGGATTCAAATACTAAATAACAGTCAACTGAAATCTTATTGATCTGAATCGGTTGATGGTTTCTTGAATAGTTGGCACTTAAGAGTCAACTTGTTTCTTATGATATTTTTTTGTAGCATCAAACTGGCAAAGAAGTTTCTTTTCTTGGTGCTTGTTATTTCTACTTGCTAAAGGTTCTAAAAACTCACTGTTTTAACAGGTTGTCATTGCAAAATGCTATCACCTGTTCTGCAGCCACTGTGTGCAGAAGCTTTTTGACAGTCGTCATCGCAAGTGTCCATCATGTGCCTCCAGTTTTGGACCTAATGATGTCAAGCCTGTTTATATCTGATTGAAACCAAGATAAGGTCTGTTTGTCTTCTTGACAACATTCACTATTTCAGGCCCATAGGAAACTGCTAGCCTTGACCTATGGATACGAGCAACTCCATGTCTACTGTTATATTTTGACTTTCTGCACCGGAGAAGAAAATTTATGGAAGCCATTGCACTGTCTCTCTGCGTGTTGAAATCATCCTGGATTGCTGTCAGTCCTTAGGTTTAAGTAAAACTTTTTTGACATATGTTACTTGGAGGCGCTGGAATCCTTTGAAGATTACAGAATTGAAATGGTGAAATTCATTCCTGTAGGCATTGGATTTCTAAACAGGGTTTCTACAGTACATGTCATAGGACATTGCATCTGAAGTTGGCTTGGGTTTTAATACCAGTTTTTCTCCATTTGTTAAACCTTGAGGGCGTTCCTTTACGTTGCAATATTTGGTACATATCAAACATTCAGAAACACTGCTTTAAATTTTTGTTGTCTGTATAAACTAGTTCTATTAGTAATAATAGATTGTGCCAGATGTAGCCAATTCTTGGTTTATATGTTTATTAGATGTTGAAAGCAATCACATTGTGTTTGTTCCTCCATTGTAACTTGTTCAAACATAGTGTCTGCTTGATCATTTTGGAATTAGCCTAAAACTCTTTTCTTACTCTTGTTTCTAATCTTGCAATGGCGTTTTTCAAGGGAAGATCAGCAGTTATTACTACTGTGGACAACATAGTACTGACCAAGCATCATTAAGGTATGAACTAATGTCCTAATGCTTGTTACGATGATTCTGTAAATCCCTAAGTGATTTTGTCAATCATGAAGCTACTATAAAATTCAGGCTATTCAATAATTTTCCTATTGCAAGTGATACATATCAATGTGAAAATTTTGGCTTGCCTTATCGTGGGAAGCCTGCATTTTTAGTCAATGCAAGAGCATAGTATTGTAGACTCTTTTTACTCAGTTTCGAACTGCCGAACTATTCAAGTTGTTTGAAGAGGAAGTTTCTGATATATCAGGGTGATGAATGTAAGGAATAGGGTTAACTTAAAATGTCTCTAATGGGTAATGATGTTACGTTTCCTTGTTTTAGTTATAGGTAAAATCATTTCATAGTATGTCTTAGTATGAGCAGGGTGCAACCTTCTACTTATTTAGAAGAAATATTTCACCAAAAGAAGAAAAACCTTTCATTAATTACTCTGCTCTCTAATAGGAACCACAGTGTCTGTTTATACTAGAGTTCAAATTTAATTAAATGTAATTTAACTCATCAAAGTTAGGTTAATTTGATTCAATTTATTAAAATTAATCGAACTAAAAGAATAGAATTGAGTTGGAACTTAGATTAAGTTGGCCAAACCAGACTTTGGCATTTGAGCCTGAGTGGCCCTTTTTCGGCCTAGTTCATATTGACATGTAGAATTTCTTCACCTGTTTTCATCATTTCGGGGACAGTGTCTTCCATAAAATCCATATTTACCCAATTTCTGTCTGTTCCTTTCACATTGCTCTTGTCAAATCGTCGGAGTGAATGATAGTACTTGGGTTTCCTAAAAGGAAACGGCTAGTCAGGCCAGTAATGAACATTCTTGTTAACGACAAAGAGGGGTCCCGTCCTTCGTTAATGCCTGATGGGTCCTCCGTGAACAGAACTGACGTAGTGACTTTCCTTGTTTTTAGTTGGACCTTAATTAATAAAATGAAATGTAATAAAATGAAAGAGACGAAATGTTTATAATAGAAAAAGATGTAATATAGTAAAAAGTTGTTTAGAAAGGATGGAAGGATTTATAATATAATGAAGTGAAATATTTTTAATTGTTTATATATATTTCTATATAAATAAAATAAATTTTAAATTTTAAATATAAAATATAAAATATTTTATTTTATTATTATATATATTTTTATTATTAATAATATAAAATTTTATTATTAATTATTTAATAAAAATTATTATATTAAATATTATTATATTTTATTTAATATATTAATATTAT
>JANZLC010000009.1:24401462-24421552 GCA_026413385.1 Erythroxylum gracilipes
GAAACTGAGAATTTGCATGTCTTGTGTGTTGTATAATAAAGCCTCATTAATTCCTATGACAAATGTTAATGTCAATAAATGAGAGGCACTTTTATTTAATAAAATTAACCTATTTCTTTTAAATTTGCCTTACGATAAATATAGAGATAGAAATAATTTCTACGAATTCGTAAATTAGTGTCTGTTTGGATAAATTTTTGGAGGGTGTATAAATATTTTTTCTATTATAAAAATTATTTTTTAAAAAAATAAATATTTGACTGTAAAATTAAAAAATAATTCTTTAATTGATATAAATTTTTTGATAATCAAGATATAACTTTTTAAAAAATTTAAATTTTAAGCTACTTAAAAAAAGGTAGATTTTTTATATTAATAATAATAAATTAGACCTGAGCGGGCCTAGATTCAAGAGAGCTGGGCCTCGATCCGATACTTTGCTATTGGGCCATTTGTATTAATTATTATTCACCGTCCATACCCATGTTATTAAATAATATTAATGGACGCCACTTAACCCCACCCCCATGTGCTTTTCTCGTCAAAGTTCTAATACTTTCCAGATTAGCAAATATTTCTTTAAATGGTAAAGGAGTCTTATCTTAATGTCTCACTTCTTTTCATTAAGATTCAAACGCATGGAACAATCCGCAGAGAAAAAAGACATGGCTTCTTCCTTGGACGGCCACGCAGCAGGAGTCAGCCATAGCTCTGGACACCGTCAACACGTCGTCGTAATGAGACACGGCGATCGCATGGACAACTTTGATCCACTTTGGGAAAAAACCGCCCTGAGGCCTTGGGACCCTCCGCTCATTGACGCTGGTCTTCGAAGAGCATTCAAGACGGGTCGAAGTTTCCGGCCAATTCTCGGGTTCCCGATCCATCGTGTCTTTGTCTCCCCTTTCTATCGATGTGTTCAGACCGCCGCCCAGGTCGTTTCCGCCCTCTGCGCCGTCAACGATAATCCCGCCACCGACACCGACACCGACACCGACACTGACCGTTGTGTAGCCGTCGATCCATCTAGAGTCAAGGTGATAGCTTTGTTGATTAATGCTCTATAATCTTTGTTTGGCATGTACTTTTATGTGATCTATTTTTGTTTTTGCAGGTTTCAATTGAATATGGACTTTGTGAGGTGATGAATAATATTGCAATCAGGCCTAAAGTTGCACCAAAAGATGGGAAGTTTAGCTTCAACGTGCCGGAGCTTGAGGCTTTGATGCTAAAAGGAACTGTGGATCATTCTGTTGAATCAGTGTATAAAGAGGCATGTAACATATACTCCAAGCTTTGTTTTTTTTTTATTTTGTGTATAATTAAGAGAAATTAATGAAAGCTTTAGAAAGTTTTCAGATGTGGAGAATAATTTGGTTTCTTGTTTTGAGGATTGTAGTTGCCAAAGTGGCAAGAAACAGATGCCAAGAGGAGATACAAGCAAATTGTTGAAGAACTTGCAAACAGATACCCTTTGGAGAATTTGCTGCTAGTCACGCATGGTAAGGTTTATTTAGATACCAATTTTCAATTTTCTCGTTTGAAATTGCGGATTGCGGGTTATATTGCGGTTGTTGCTGTTGTTGTAATTATGACAAATAGAAGTATCCGGACAACCATGGTCTGTTGTCTTGATCGGATTCCATTGTAAGATGAGTAATCTTAAGCATCTAATAATTCAGGGGAGGCAGTTGCAACTATGGTTGATGAATTTTCAGAAGACAACCAAAAAGTGTACGATGTAGAGTATTGTGCATATACTGATCTGAAAAGGCCTATCAAGCATGAGGACAAGTCATATTCAGCTGGTGATTTCAAGGTGGTGTTCTCATCAGGTATCGAGACCTTAACTGATACTGCATAACCAAGTGAATTTGCAGAACAGTCAGGTACTCTGTTTAATGGTGATATTGTCTCAAGATAACTTATTTTTGGACTGTGATACCACTTGAACATAGATTGTGATCTATTGATATGCTTACATTTCATTTTGTGAGGGAAAAGACTCTACAGAAATAAATTTATCTCTTGAACTTAAGAGTTTGAAAAACTTACCTTTCATAAATTGATGATTCCTGTCTCCAAGAATTCCAAATCATTCTGTTGAAGCTCATCCTCTTCATCGTAAATGATTCGCTTGCATCGAAAGTGATCTGAGCCAATAGAGAATTGCTAATTATAGATATAAATATGCTCTCCGTCCATGCAAAAGATATATAGGAATGATTTGAATTAGCATACTCGATAATTTAATAGAAGGAATAGGCACTACAAATCATGATCCTTGTTCCGTGTAGTTCAAAGTAAGAACAATCGTCACAACAACAAAAGATTTCAGTGTCACAATGTTATTATCAGATTTTCCACCAAAGAAGCTAGTGAACTCATTTCATCTTACTACACCACATAGTTAGTCTTTGCATCAGTGATTCACCACCCTGAAAGGTTTGGTAGCGTTTCGATGTGATCAAACATATCAGCCGGGAAGTCATCGAAGAATGTGTCAGGAGGAGGAGGAGGATTCTTCACATCCCTCGAACCATATGAACAACTTGCTGTTGGATCAAACAGTGATGTCCCCAGCGAGAGTTGGGCTCCATTTCCTGGTTCTGTAGGATCTACCGCTCCAAAAGCATCCAGCAGATAAGGATCATCAATTCTAGCCAATAGCTCCTGGTTTGCTGGTGAAAATGTTAGTTCTGGTTGAGGTTGTAGGATTTGCGGGAAGGGAAGTTGAGTGTAGGGCTCTTCTTTCACTTGCACGAGCATCCCACTGCAACTAGATAATTCAGGCTTGATGAAATCCGGCAAAGGCGCCATTTGAATTGGTTCAGGATTGTTGATGTATGAAGATGAGCACGATTGAGCCTTTGATGACTCCTCCTCCTCCATTGAAGAACTGAACATTGGAGGAGCCTTAAAAGAACACAGAAAAAGAAACATGGCAACGATTAAAAACTTCAAGAAAATACTTCGAAAGGACAAATCCTTCCCCAACCATTTCTTTTCCTTCGATTGTAACGTCATATCCATAATTTTACACTCCAGAAATGACAATGACTAGGAATTTTTTGCAGACCAAAGAATAAAGAAACCCCTTTAATCAAAGCGTGAAATGTTTGTTTACCTCTAAAGTGGGAACATCATGAAAGGCAAGACCTTCCTTTTTAATCTTCCAAGATTTGGAAGAACTAGAACAAGATGGTGTTGCGTTACTATGAAGTATCCTAGCCAGCCTCTTCTGTCTGCTACTCCAAAAATTCTTCACGTCATTATCAGTTCTACCAGGCAAATACGTCGCGATCTTTGCCCATTTGTTCCCGAATTGCCCCTGCAACTCTATCACCACCCTCTCTTCCTCCGCTGAAAACTTGCATCCACTACACAAAAGCAAGAACAATCAAAGAATCGCCATGAATGAGCATTTTGTTCACACTAGTGAGAGAAGAAAAGGAATTCAGAGTCGTTACATCTTCAAGTTGGGTCTAAGTTTATTGACCCAACGAAGACGACAAGATTTGCCAGTTCGCTGCAAGAGGCCTTTGGATCGAATGGAGCTCCAATCTCGAGGGCCATATTTCTTCACGTGGTTCATTAACACCTCATCTTCCTCTGCTTTCCATGGACCTTTCCTTATCTCCTCTCTTCTCACTTCCATTTCGATTCCGCAACCCTAATAATTTGATTCGCAGACACTGCACATTAAGTCTGTTTTCTCTGATTCTTCTCGTTGATTGTTTTCGTGTTTCTTTTTTTCGAGTATTGACGGTTAAGGCGGTTACCCGCACTACCCTCCACTAACATACCCACTCTCTAAATTCAAATTAGTCGAAAGTTACCTTCCTGCCCTTTATCTGTTAAAACATGTAGTAATGGGTTAGGTCGAACCCGGCTTAGGCTTGGGCGAGCTCACCCACGCATAAATCTGAGTCAGAAGAACTCGATTAGTTTTGTGTTGCTCAAAGTTCGAACAAATTTGATTAAATATGGTTTTATTTTAAAATTAAAAATATTTTCATTTCTTTAAAAATTTTGAGCTTCGGGCCGAGTTGCTTGAACCGATTCCAACCTAAAGTTTGAAATTTTCAAAAGAAAAATTGATTCTAACTTGAAACTGCCCGTTAAATTTGAACCGAATCAAGCAAACCTTGTCAACCCTAATTACTTAATTTGGGCCTTAAATAGGGTTGAATAATACTTAGACTATAATGTGATTTTTGCTGACACGGTCAAAAGTCAATAACAAAATAAATTGGCTAAAAGTCAATAAATTTTAAATTCAAGAGGGCCATTCTAACCTTGCCATATTAGATTGAAGTTGCATTTTATTCCCTTAGCAATGTGATTTAAACGACATCGTTTTAACAACCAATCAAACCCGACTTATTATTATGCCTAATTTTGCATACTTATTTCTACTCTTAAATTTTCTGCCCCAGAAAGACTTTCCCACGAGGCATAAAATTTGTTACTAAGAAGAAATGGTCGATTCATTGAGAAATTGAAGCTATCTGATGTACATAAGATTATTTCAACAGGTGCAAGGTATGTCACTGAAGGGTATACATTAAAAGGAAAATCAGTAAATGTTAGCAATCTCTAGCTGCAACACCGTCTTTATCAGATTCTACTGCATTGGTTGAATCATTCTCAATTTTGCCACCTACAAGACCCTCCTGAATTGTACATCTAGTCAAAGTTGATTTATCAATTAAAGATGGCTTCTGTAAGCAACCATTTTCTTCATCTGCTACCTTAACCAGAGGTGGGTAATAACCGTGACTCGACGTAGATGAGAAATTCGACAATAGTTCTGCATCCTTCAACGTGTCGACCGAAGTTGATTCGGAATCAGGATTCATCTCATTGTTATTGGCATTGTTAGTAGAACAATTGTTCTCCATCTGTTCATTCTGACAATCTGATTCTGTCAAACTATTCTCTCTGCTTGTACCACAAGTTCCAGCAGTATCAATCCTTTGTGATTCGATGGCATTGGATGCAGAAAGAGAGGTATCACGCACAGTACTGGCATCTGCCATGCTAGCAATTGCCAATGCCTCTAGGTTATTGTTTGAAGTAACATCCCTGTTAATAGTTGTGCATTCTTCACGAGTATCTCCTCCTGAAAGTGGTTCGACATCCATCGCGCTATGAGTACCATGTGCTCGAGGGCTTGACAATGGCTCCACGTCCATTGCACTGCCTTGTGCTACTCCGACTTGATCAGTCAAAATACTGTCTTCCGAGGTTAGAGTTAAACTCACGTTGGCAGCTACATCATCAGTGGTCCTGTTCCCATCTGCTGGGAAGGCATCATCAGATGTGACCTTGTTAACAGAATCTAAAACAGGAGGAGAACTATAGATGGATGGTGGATCAATGTCCATCTCAGAGTCGATGATTTTTCTTTCACGGTCAAGATAACCATTAGGACCTTCAAGAGCCTCAGGTATGTTCTCATCACGAAGTAAAGGATCCTCATTTGTGGGAAGAGATTTACTTGGAAACTCTCTATCTTCATGTGCAGAGTCTGACCTACCTATCTCACACTCAACAAGATTAACTGCTTGCTTTTGATTGATATCTTCAGCTGTCCCACAGATATCTAAACTAACTAGAGCATTCAATTGCTTTTGCACAGCAACTGAGAGAGAAACAGCATGATCACGAATCAGAGAGTCACGTGGTGGACAGAGTAGCATATCAATCAAGGCCTTGTTGTACTGAAATAGGCTAATAGATGGCTTCCGAAAACCCTTTTGGCGATATAATCTAATAACTTTAAACACATGTTCACACAAGTTGCCCATTTCTGCCCAACTGCAGTCACAAATAGCAAACTCCGATCCCGGGTTCCAAACCATGTGAAGTTTATCTCGATTGACCTGGTTGGTAACCTTTGCAAGTCTATTTTCTACAATGACATCCGAGTCTGCGATTTCCAATGCCTTGCGCCAAGATGTTAAACCAGTCACCCATTCATCTTTCCAGTATCTTGCAAAATCATCTCTGTCAGAGTACTCATCAAGCCAGAAATAGGAATGTACTTTTGTACCCAACTTGTAAACCAGCCAATCCAAACGTTGGTAAACACTGGGATCTTTCTCATTCAACAACCTGACCTTCAATTGATTGTGATAAAATTCTATTGCTGCACACATTTCTTGACTTGCCAAGGGCAGAGTTTTTAATGCAGTAACCCAACTCCCTGATACAAAAGAAATATGATTCTTAATGTTACATTTCGAACGATAGAAAATCTCATATGACAGGTTAAACTGGGAAGAAAATCAGTTTCATTCACATATATGGTTCACCACAAAAGAACAATTCACATCATTTAGTTGTCCTCAGGTACTTGATAATGATGTCCATAGAGGAGAAAAAAAAATCTAGGAGTCTGCTTTTAGGACAAAGTAAACTAACTTGAAAAGAAGATGAATCAAAAGGTGACCCACCTATTCTAGGATGCCAGATTGCCTTGAAGTAATCTACAAAATCAAAGCTATCAACAAAATCTTCCACAAAAGCCTCAAATAAATTCACAGATCCTTGTCCTGTACATATATCATCAAATGCAAGTGCAAGTCGATTTGACATTTGGGCGCGCATCTCTATTTCTGGGCATCTTTTTACTAAGTTCTTATGCCACAAATGGCGGACCCGCCAAAATGATATTAGTACAGAGCACTGAAAAACATCCCTGAGAAGAATGAAAAGATTAAAATGGAGGAAGCTTTAGAATCTAATCAACATAATCTAGTGAACTGCATAAATCAGACAAGATCCCTGAACTGCCCAAATCCAAATGGAGCAAAATTGAGATCTTAGAACTACCAATGGCAATAAGCAACTCTTGACTTTACATTGAAATGAAAGGAAAAAGAAAGACGAAAAGTACAAGGATTATTTAGGCAGAAAAGTTAGCAACTTTATTGAAAAAAAAAATTCCCAGAAGCAGCCTCAACCGCTTACTTAACCATTGCTGCACACTGCCAATCCCTAAATATAATGAACACATTATATAGTCACAACCAAACCTTGAACCCTAATGACTCTAAAAAGGATAGTCAAGTATCATATAAAAGGAAAGAAAGGAAAATAAGAGTGGAGAACATTATGCAAGCTTAGAGGCCTTGAAATCATAGTACATAAAAGGGCTAATCATGAACCTGATAGTAAGGATGTCTGTTGAAGGATCGTCCACGATGAATCCAGCCAGATTCCATGTAGGATCCTTGTTACAAACTCGGTTATAGAGTGCCCTCATCCATCTATGAGCATTTGAATCTGCAAAGCTTGGCGTTATTATCCAAGCCACTGGGATGGCCTTGTTGTCTGAGTTGAAGACCAGAAGACTGTAAATGGGATACTAAATGAAACCAAAGAAAAAAGTTAGCTCTTGCCATGCTTATAGAGGCTAGAAACTATGATGACATTTACAAGTGTTAGATATGTACACCAAAATGACAAACCTTCAATTTATTTGTTCCAAACCTTGAATCCGAGGCCATGAGACTACGATTGCCAAACCGAATCATCTGTTGCAACTGCCACTCTGTTTGAATTCCCAAAGTCAAAGGATCTGAATCTGAGAAATCCTCATAAAAGAATACATTACTTTGGTGGGTTTCCACCCATAAGCTAACACTAACTGCATCATCTTCATCCAGTTCATAAGTAGACCGACGGATGCTCCTTTCCTGCCTCCGCACATACCGATGAGTCAAAAGATCGTCCCGATTACATGGGCCACCTTGTTTCTCTACTGATTCATTGTGTCTCTGCATTATAGTTTCCACAGAGACTCCAACATGGAGTAAAGACAAAACACGCAGACGCAGATCCTCTGAAATATAGGGGGCAAACATTGCACGCGTTCCTTCAGCCTTCTTGTCCTGTGGTCCATGGCATGGTAACCCTTTCTTATCCACATGCTTGTCCTGATTATAAATGATCAAAGCTACAGATGGTTCAGCAATCAAACGTTTAACAATAAAGTGGCAGGTACAACCTCTCTTAGTATTTGGTCGACCGGCATTTTTCTTCTTCGGTACATAGGTTGTCCTACTAGGTCGTACTATCCCACCTTTTCTATGATCATCAGGACCAAAAGAACACCAATACCTAGAGATTCAAATAGACTGGTTATATCACTTGAAGTTTAGGATCCCAGAGTGTTAGATAGAGGGCTACAAAATAACACAATTTGCAACTTACAAAATGTACTCAAGGATGCCATCAACTTTTTGTTTGTAAGGTGCCTTTGGAGGACGGCGTCGCCTTGCTTCAACATGAAATCTTGTTGGGCAGTCTCTATTCGCCGATTCACCCCTTACAAAATCATCCACCCTAGCAAAGGGGATAAGAGCGAGTCTATCGATATTATCACGCCAGCCCTCAACCTTGGACCACACAAGATCAGCTGCAGAAAATTCCAGAGATGGAGGATTCTGCACTGGAAGGGACAGAATCTCATCCCATCTGGCCATCTGCAATGGAGCATAAAAGAATTCCAAAGAAACAATCAGAACGAGAACCAAATTACAACCAAGTCATTGACAATCAGCTTAACAGAATAACTAAGATGTTACCAAGTAAACTCCCAACCTATAAAACAGGCTACAAGACATCAATTGAAGATGAAATAAACAGAAACAGGGAAAAAAAGAGTCCAGTAAGTATACAGCCTCTCAACAAACACTCTAGAGTCTGAGAATGCAAAAGTAAAGATGGGAATAACAATCACATCACTCCTTCGTATTTGAACATTTCCAAGCAAAATAAAAATGCCACTTCCGACTAAGCAAAACAAGTGGCGTCTCAATAGTTTCCACTTTTCTCGCGTCTCTCGTATTTGGCGCCTTGAATCCAAAGAAAAAAACTATATTCTCTGTTCCCATAACAAGTCACAGCCTATTCCTTACAGAAGCGTGCTGTGCTAATTATATTTGTGTTGAGTGAGCTATGAAGAGACAGAGCACTTACAGGAAAGGAAGTTAAATAAGCAGCTGCAAGAAGAAGGCAGCGTCGACACGAGACGAAGCAGCAAGCAAACAATACAAAGGTTCAACAAAATTCCTTCTTTTCTCTTCTCTTCTTCCGTTGCTCTTCTATCTCTGTGTGTGTGTGAGAGGTTTGCTTGTGTTTTAGCTGCGATTTCTTGGCCCCCTCTCGCTTCTAATCTCTAGCAGCTAAACACCTCTTTCGTTTCAGTGGGGCAATACAACAAACACATGCGGGTGTAATTTAACTTGGGCTTCAATAACCCAACCCAATTGTAAAAAGCCCATCTTGCCGATTAGGTTCTCGGGTTTCTTGCACGTGAGACCTTCAATGGCACGTGTCTGCGATGAAACCCCAAATTGGGTTTTTGGGGTTAACGGCACCGTCGACTCTTTTCTTTCTTCGTCTCTCTGTAGCATAGTTGAATAAACTCCCAATTCTACTATCTGGGGTTTTATCATTTTCATTACTTTGACAATCTTCATATAATAACTCACTTCCTGTTGGAGATTCAGTTGCATACGTGTATATTGCTCTTTAGCTTACTTGATGACGAGCAACATTAGAAGATCAACAATGTCCCTCAGGATCAACTTTAGTGGTTTTCTGAGGTCCCACAGTGGTTTAAGGGCTGAATCTGAATTGGGTTTGGCTGCGTTTTCATCACTGGCAACCATAAAGAGAACTGCAATCGCCAATTCTGTTCGAAGGGTACGTTTTGTTTAGTATATTGTTGTGTCTGTTTACATAAAGAGTTGAGTCAATAACTCCTCTTGTTGTCAATTTCTTCTTTGCTTTGCAGGAAATGGTTCGAATTAATGGTTAGTGATTCTACGCAACTTTGCTTCCTATGGCTCTCTAATTTGGTTTGCAGCCCCAAAAGTTGCTTCTTGTTATTGAGAAACTTTGTTGCAGTTAGCTTATTCCTGTTACTTGATGCAAGGAGTCATCTTTAGATGCAGCTATTGAGGTTTCTTAAAGGATGTATTCAGATGAACGTTATGACATGTGATTGCTTGGGGAGTTCGAATGAAAATCCCTTTGGAATTAGGTTAAGATGGAGTAATGGACTAGTAGGTGGTAGTTTCTGCAAGATATATGTGTATTTGCGACAACACATGTTGAGATGCCCCAAACATTAGCTCTATACTTTCTCCTGGTGAATTTCGTCTATAATTATCAATTACTGAAATATTTTGGCAGGAATTCATGCTCCATCTGGTGGGGAGTTTGGTAGGGAGTGCATGGTTAGATCTAGATCACTGTTTGAACACGTGGAGAAGCATTCATCGAGCAACAAAAATCCTTACTTTGCTAGATACTTTGCGTCAAAAGCTTCAAAGAAAGACGGTGAAACTCCATCTGAGGTTTGAATTTGAAGTTTTTTATGTGAATTTGTGCAAATAATTTAGAGTTTATTTTAGGTGAGAATCATATCACGTCCTTCAAACTAGGTCTATGTGATCTAAGATAGCCTATCTTTTTTATTGTTTGTCTTACAAGGATTGTGTGCATGCTTATGTACTCTTATTTATAGCAGTCGTTCTAATTTTACCTTACTTCCACATACAGGCCAGAAAAGACGTATCTACTGTTGAGGATCCTTTTGATGCTCCTACGTATAATATCCCCGAGAAGCCTGTGACATTTACAGAGGGAGCTTCCTACAGTGTTATAATTCTTGCTGGACTTGGAGTTGCAGCCGCTGCAGGTTATGCTGTATTTAAGGAGCTTATATTTGAACCAAAAGAGTAAGATTTAACTTCTAATCAAGTTGTTTTGTTCAAACTTTGATATTTGAACATTCGGATTCCTTTGTTCAACTGATATAAAAACCCATGTTCTGTTGTAGATACAAGATTTTCAACAAGGCCCTGAAAAGGGTTCAAGATGACAGCCAGGTTGGTGAAGGATTGCATTCCATTAACCTAGAAACTCAGTTAAGATAAGAAGTGATAGTGTTAGGGAACTACATAAATGCAAGTGGTTTTGATGAATAGTTGTGATTTTCAGCCCCACAGAAGATTCTTGAGATCAAAGCTTTTGGTATAGGAAATGTGTTTTTGTAAGCTGTGTATGGTACATATAAATTCGTTTGATGAAATAGATGGACCAATATTTGCCATCTACTTCTCGCCTGTGACTGCTGTGCGTGCAAATAGGTGGTTCGTTGCTGGAATATTATTCAAAATGTTAAATTCTAAGCAACAACTTTTAATTGTTACTATGTGCTGATATGGGATGGTTTGTCACCATTTCATGCTTTTCTTTTAAAAGTAACATGGCTATGTGAGACAACCTCCATCAGATCTTTTTGTACCTTTTAACATTCTTATAACTATTTTGCAGCTCATATAGGATTCTATTTCATTGTATCAGGTCAGGGTGAGGATTGGATCCCCGATTACAGGTTACGGTCAGGAAAGTAGAAATCGTGCAGCTCGTCAACGAATTTCCAACAAAATCTTCACCGATGAAGACGGTGTAGAGCATGTCCAGGTAACATCTGAAACAAAAGGGCTTATTAGAAGTAACACTTTCCCTCATGTACTAGAGTCATAAGAGTGAATGCAACTACTCCCCAAGTTTCAGGGTTCATCCAAACATTACCAAAACATCCTGACAGGAAACTGGACTTGCAGGAACTTGGAATTTACATGACTTGATTTTTCTTTTGGTTGAGTGTAGATAAGTTTTTATATTCGTGGACCTCATGGAGCTGGGAAAGTTTTTGCTGAGATGTTCAAAGACAAAGTGGACAAGGAATGGAAATACACTTATCTAATTGTCCAATTCATGCAACCTTCTCAAACACAGTTGATACTGGAATCATATATGCCAGCACCAGCACAAGTTGCTGGGTAATAAGCCATGTAATAACAGGGATTTCGGGATTAGATGAATTTTGCCTTTGCACTAGTTTTTACATTACTTTTTGATTGATAAATTATCCCCAATTTTTTTATATAAGATTCCAATTTTTGGTTTCTATAAGATGAAAGATCCAATTTTGGCGTGTTCTTTCGTATAACATTTGTTTTCGAAAAGCAATACTTTCCAATGCTTTAAAATGCACAAACTACAGTGGTTTGAACTAGGATTGGCAATTGGGCCTTGGTTGGAAAAGAAAAGTCCTTTTTAATTATCTAAGAACATCAAAGAAAAACATACACAATTGCAGAAACCAGATTAACAAGGCAGCTAAAATACACTAGGTAACGTACATTGGTTGGAAAAGAAAAGGCTAAGACGCAATGAATCAGTCATCACCAGTATCGTGTAAGAATGTATCCATAAACTGTGGAAACGAGCGAGGATAAAACTCTTTCTTGGAAGTGAACATCGCACCAGGAGTGAAGTGACTGTGTATCATACCCACCAAGCTCTTGTTCTTCTTGGGTCTTCTCAACGGCTTCCCTTCTGTCATAGCAAGTACATCAGCAACAATCCTTTCTTCCGGGAGGTCAAGTGATACAATCATCCTTCGCTTGTTGGACTTTGATTTCTCAGCCTCCGGCGACACGTTCCTTTTCCTCTCAACTTGGGATTTAGACTTCTTTTCACGTGTCTCTAGTCTTTTTATCTCGTTCTCACTCTCGGTGATCATCGAGTTCTTGGCAAGAGCTTTCGAGATAACCGGGTTTTGATCACTTGGGTTTTCTTTGATGATCAGTTTATCGGCACTGACCTTGAACACGATCTTGGGTATTGGTTTTGGTACCAAAAGCTCCAAGCTTGATGCTGTTGGATTCATGTTCTCTTCCGAACACCAACTCGGGACCAAAAGCTCCATGCTTGATGCCGTTGGATTCATTTTCTTTTCCGAACACCAACTCGGGAAGGTGGATAGGCTTGGAAAAAGGAAACTATGGATCAGTGCTACTGCTAGAGTTGCTATGAAGGCGATGAGTAGGAATGTTGGGAAGCTAAAATATAAAACTGCAGAGGCAAAGAGACGTGCATATGGCGAGTAAGATATGTAAAAGATACGTAGGACAGTGTGCTTGTTTTAAGGCAGATAGTAAGTTGGACTTCGTTTGCCAAGTATTTTATTTATTTTCTGGAACTTCATATCCATTAATCATTTTTTGTAAATTATAAATATATAAATTATTTAACAAATTAATAATTAATTCAGATTAACTATTTAAAAAAAAGTTTTTTAAGTAAATAAATTATTTGTCAAATTAAACAAAAAAATAAAACTGATCTCAACTTATCCTATCCTAACCTATCCCATGTTATGAGTGAGGAATAAGAGCTGACTATCAAAGGGAGTTCTAGTCAAGCTTGGATTACTATCAAAGGGAATTCTAGTTAAGTTTGGATTACAAACTCAAATTACTAATGGGAATATCAAAATGACGAGGACTATTCCATTAAAGAATTAACTATTTACTCCTTAAAATAATACCAAAATGACATATAGCTATGGCAGTTGGAACTGGGATTCAGATCGAGTTCGGACTTGAGGGATGAGATTGAGATCAGGCCGACCAACCCGACTGCCAGCTTAAAACAATGTCATTTTGCCTAATTTACCAAAAACGGCATAGTTTTAACGGGTCAGGCCCCCACATAGAGCACTTCTTCTTGTATTAATACTATTAAATTTCTCAGACGTCTGACAGGAAAACCAAAGAAAAGAAGAAGAAGAAAAGGACGAAGAAACACTAGTTTTCTTTTCATAGTTCTAACGGAAGGGATCACCAACTAAGACCATCCTTCCATTTCATTCTTAATGAAAGAGCAGTATCTCAAGGCATGAGCAATGAGTATGTAACTTAAGTAGATTCAGGAATGATTAAGAACAACATGAACACTTACAGTCGGTTCAACAGCTACCAGTCATTCCGTACACATCACTGGAGAGAAATTTTCCACGATTCAACCAGGAACTACGGCATCAACTGGGGAAAGTTTCTCAAACTTCAATAAATAACCATAAAAGCATCAGGGTCAGTTTTGTTGTTGAAGATAAGGAAAGACAGTCTTCAAATGCCACGTATAACTTTTAGATGTGTTCATGGTAGGATCCAAACCTTGAAGAAAAGGACAAGTCTGCCACTGAATGCACTTCCAAAACCCTCAGGCACCTCATACTTCTCCACAAAACCGGTGCAGGTGCAGTCAATTTCCCTCGGTGAAACTCCTGAAACATATAACCAGGAACTGGAAGAGAAGAAGCTAAAGTTTTCACCAACTCCTCTACAGACACGGCCACCCCAAGCTCTCTGTGACAACATAATAACCATAAAGCGATCAAAATCATTTCTTTTCTAACGAAGTAAAAAAGGTACACGATAAACTGAATTTGCCACATTGACAGAATTATATGCTTGAAAACACTACTGTAAATATCTACACCACCAACAAAAATCAAAACAAAGATCATAAAACAGTCTACATGAGCAATCATAAAGTTACTGTAAAGACCAAACCGTTCTTACAACATGAATCTGCAAACAAGGCAGGCAGTGTGATTATGGCAATGATCATAATAATATGAGTGATAATAGCTGACTCATTCTCAGTGTGCAGGTTGGGGTTCGACTCATCTTCGGCACTGGGGATTCATTTACTACAGAATCACCCCAAAAGAAGTTATTGCAATTAACTAGCTTCATTGTGTTAAAAGGTGAATAACAGACAGACCACTAGTCTATCTCCAACTGTTCAAGGCAAATCCTAGACTTCAACACTCCAGTGTATTACTTTTCTAGCTCCTGTTAGAAAATGGCATGTGGACATTCTTGAAATGGAAAAATATTTAATGTTTATCACAGAATACTAATTTACACATGTCAACAAAATAAGTTATCCTAATATGGCAAGTGCCAACAACATATCACCAATTGCTTTAGGAGTCACATAATGACAACTCTAAAGTTGCAAGAAGTATGCACGAAAAAGTTACTTCACCCTCATTATCTGCCAGATTTACTAAGTTCTCTCATTTCCAATTCAGTAATTGTCTAAGGCTAGTCGAAAAGGGTATGACATAGGAGAGTTTCCAGTACAGTTCACTTCACAATCATTTATGACTTCAGTTCACCCCTATGCTCCAGTTTATGAGTTTAGTTAACATAGTTTTGGATTACAGGTTTTCTTTCGTACTTGTCAGTCACAACAAGCTTGTTACCGGCAACATATGAAAAAAGGAATGAGAGGTAGGGCAATGCTAATAAAAAAACAATAAAAAAATTGGAGGGAGGCATATAATTCTGCCATAATAATGTAACAAAATAGGCATACATAAGTCAACTGCATCTAGCCTGCCAATGGAAATGGGATTCTCAAACCATTGTTTTCATATTTCCAGTCCCATTTCAACTAAGGGATGATAGGTTTTTATCAAGTGGACTGTGTAAACAAGTGAAGGCTCTGAAGCTGCTTCGGATGCTCATATTAAAGGAGGGAAGTTTGAATTAACTCTTTCTCGCCATGAAGTGGTCAATCTCAAAAGAATCTCTTGATATTTTTCTACAAGTTGCACATATCAATAGGAACTCAGAAACATGTTTGGATGCTTAGAAGTTGCATTTATTAGAATCCATTTTCAGTGTTTAAGTAATGGATCACTAGCAAATTTGAATGATGTTTCTATGTGGATTACATTATTAACTATCTCCAAATAAGGTATATGCATCTTTCATAAGATCCAATAATTAATTTAATCGTGATGCCTTAAATTGCCGTGGTAAAGAATTTTTCTCACAATAAATAGCCAAGTCCTTTAATGATTCTTGCAGTTAACTACACAGACATGCAACCTATAGTTGCATGGCTCTCTTGTCTATAACTATGGATTCATGCAGTTCCAAAATGTAATCCACGAAACATGCTTTGGCTAATTGATACGTCAAATATGTTAACAAAAAGACAAACTACTAATCATGAAAAGTTCTGGCTACCTTGAATTGAAGAACAAGATATAAACCTTTAATGGGCTCGAATTTTTACGTATTTCAGTAATCGAAAAACCAAATTAAAACACTGCAGATATGAAACAAGCAAGCCAATCACTAGACTGTACGTGAAGTATCCAACTTCAGAAATATATGTCAGCCTCCTAGACTGTCGAGTAACATTCTAACACAAAATAGCATGAAAAACAAGATCTCAGCAAAAACAATCAATTACAAACACAAAAAGCTCGTGCAGATGTCAACAAAGACAGCTCATTCACTTTTCTACTGGAACACAAATGCGACAAATTTAAAATAAACCATAAAAGATTCACACTTGTCATGGATGACCTAAAGGCTACTCCAATCGATGTTATTAAGAAAGGAAAACAATCCACATGTGAAACATGTAACTCGATCATGAGGCCACACGTTTAAGTGGTTGGATCTACCAAATATTTGGAACTGACTGGGCTAGGCATGACATTCTCAAAAACAAATATAAATGTGCTGCCAATAACAGATTTATTCCAAGCACGTGTCTTACCGTTAAGAGCAATGCATGTACAGTTAATGAAACGACAATGACGTGCATGGCACATGCAGATAACCAAAGACAATACCATAGATAGCTCGTCCATTACTCCATAAGCAACAATAACATGCACAGTTTATTTACTCTTCAAACAATACAAGCAAAGCACATTACGAATACATGACTGATGATACAAATTGCAATTTCCTGGAATTGATTAAGAACGGGAATGTTGTCCTTTCCATATTATGGCATTTGTGATCACTGAAGACATAAGAATATACATAATAAGGCTGTTGTACCAACTATTTGAGTTTGAAAACATGTTTAATGCATTACGCCGATAGGTAATGCCATGAATTAGCAAGCGTGCCAAAAGAATCTAGGGTAAGTGCTTTATTATCATATCAACAGAAAGACATAGAAGTTTTAAAACATTTACTTATTAAACTGATAGTTTCCGTTTACAATTCCAGCTGCATAAAAACAGGGACTATAACATTAACAGTTCCATCAAGGTCCTTGATGAAAGGAAAGAAGGAACTAAAACAAGTCTTATTTATTACCCTTTCGTCGTACAAGCTCATGGCTTGTTAACGAACAGCTGAAGTCAAGTTCACCAGTCATCATCACCTCCAGGCTTCCAAATTACTTCAGGTGGCCATCGACCTTATGAAACAGCAATGTCATATCCTCAACCCTATAAATAAGCATGAAACAAGTTCAGCCCAGAATTAAGTAAAGCAAAATGAATTGCAAATATATAAGATGTGGGCAAAAGGTCTCCAGCCTTTTCTTCCCATCTAGGATAGAAGATAAGCAATTCACCAACTCTGAAACCACTAGCTAAATCTCTTTCTTCATTCCATTGATCCAAATAGCTATCAAATGTGAGGAAAAAAGCTCGATATACCAAATGTCAAACCTTCATATTCTGATTGGAGTCATTAACCTTATATGTCTCAGAAGTGATTGATGATAACCACATCCCTGGAAACAAACACTGCAAAAACCCACCAAAAAGACAGCAGATTTCTCAGATACCAAAGAAACAAACTCAACAAGTATGTATCGAAGGTAAAACAATCAAAACTTGGCTTACATCAAGCTGATTCTGCACAAGCTTAGCCCTCTTCTTGGGCTTCCTGGAGGGCTTTGACCCAGTTAGAGCATAGATATCTTCTGCAATCTCGTCTTTGTTAAGCGAGATCGAGAAATCAGCAATCTTCTCTTTTCCCTTCCCTTTTCCTTTCCCTTTTTTCTCAGACCCATCTTTTGTCTCCGGGGTCACCGCTGCTCCGTTGCCTATATTCACTGCTCCGCCACTTTTCTTCTCACTCCCAGTGTTCGCACCGCCACTCACTGCATTAGCATTACGCTTCTTCTTGGTAACCAATTCTCTTGGCCTCAGGTTCCACACCTTGTGCTCCGGTTCAAAGGAATCTTCCACACCCGGAACCTTATCGTCAGCATTATCACTAACATCAGTGTCCTTGCTCTTCGCACGAATGCGAATGAACAGCTTCGACTTTTTGTCAGCATCCTCGACAACAACACCATCATCATTTGGTTTCTTCTCTTTCTCCAATTTCTCACTCTTCTCATCCGAAGCATCATTCAACATCTTCTTCTTCTCCAATTTCTCATTCATCTCATCCGAAGCATCATTCAACTTGTTCCTCTTCTTCTCCAATTTCTCACTCTTCTCATCCGAAGCATCATTCAACTTGTTTTTCTTCTTCTCCAGTTTCCCACTCTTCTCATCCGAAGCATCACTCAACTTCTTCTTCTCCAATTTCTCACTCTTCTGATCAGAGACGTCATTCACCTTCTTCTCCTTCTCCGATTTCTCGCTCTTCTCACCAGAAACAGCATTCAATCTCTTCTCCTTCTCCGACTTCTCGCTCTTCTCACCAGAAACAGCATTCAATCTCCTCTCCTTCTCCGACTTCTCCCTCTTCTCACGAGAGACAGCATTCAATCTCCTCTCCTTCTCCAACTTCTCACTCTTCTCACCAGAAACAGCATTTAATCTCCTCTCCTTCTCCACCTTCTGACTCTTCTCACCAGAAACAGCATTCATTCTCCTCTCATTCTCCAACTTCTCACTCTTCTCACCAGAAACAGCTCTCAATCTCCTCTCCTTCTCACTCTTCTCACGAGAAACACCATTCAACCTCTTCTCCTTCTCCAACTTCTCACTCCTCTCACCAGAACCCGAGTTCCTCGGCGGAAGCGGAGGCTTGCGGGAGGACTCTCCGCCGGGCTTCCGAACGCGGTGGTAGTGCTGGTGGTTGGCGGAGTTGTTCGACCATTTGAGACCTTTGAAAGTGAAGTTGTGGAGCGGTTGGTGAGGAGGCTTGACGTTGGTAGGAGGATCCATTGTCAAATTCGATTGCACTTGGTTCTCTGGATCAGGAGGAAACGCCATGTCCCTTCTTGTGAGTATAAGAATAAGAGAAGTGAGAATTGATCAAACAAACAAGCCAAAGAGGAATTAATGTAGGGTTAAATGGTTGAAATGGAAGCCTGGGAAGAAGAGAGAATTGAAGAAGAAAGTGATAAAACTTAAATAAATAAATAAAAAGTCTTAAAAACCCCAAACACAGCCCCAGAAGAAAATAACAAAAAGAAGCTTTAATGACTTGGAAATGGAGGGAGGAGGAGAGAGAAAGAGAGTATGACTTGACTTTTTTTGCGCACGAGAGAGAAGAAAAGCAGCAGTTACCTTAGATGGTATTCGCCTTTTCCCCGTATTGTATTGCCACTGCTTTTTCCATTTATTTACCGTTCTGGACAACTTCACTTTGGTAGGGTTTTTTTTTTTTTTCAGCTGGCTGTTTTATGAAAGTTTCTTTTAGCTATTCATATTTAAATTAATCATTGTTTGAGCTTGAGTATGTTCCTTTGCAACAAAAAAAACTTTTAACCTTAAATTTTAAACAGTTATATATTTACTATTTTGAAAGTCTACAGTAAGTACTGAGTAGTACAAACTAATTGCTTATTGCTTATCGATTCAAAGCCTTAATTGAGTGGACCAGTTCCTCGATTAAGTACCTGTTTGGTTCAACTTTTATTGGACCTAAAAAGTACTTTTGTCTACAACAAAAATTATTTTTAAAAAAAAGTAGGTGTTTGACTGTAAATTTCAAAAGCACTTTTGAGGTAGAAATAATTTTTTAAAAAACTCAAATACAGTTTTTTCAAAAGCTAAAATTTAGAGTTTTTCAGAAAAGCTCTTATTTTAGCTTATCCGCGTAAACGTTTTTCCGTCACATATGTATATATCCAAAGTTTGGTTACTGTTCTATTTCTTTTCTTTTGTCCTGTTTATACGAAAAACTCATCTTTTCCAACAAACAGAAAAAAAAAAACTCATTTTGGCGTGGTCTGGCTGCGACTTGACATGTTATTCGACGCGGACTGCACTGGCAGTTGGGCAATAGCAGGCGAGTCCTATTCTGGATGAACAATTGGCTTAGTGCTTGGGGCCCTCTTCTCTATGTTGTGACCTCCCCCGTCCCAGACAGTGCCCTCTCTGTCTCTGTAGCTGACTTCCGTAACCCTGACGGCACCTGGCAGTGGCACCTGTTCCAGCAGTACCTCCCTTCGACAGTTTGTCTTGACATCGCTGC